>CM053028.1:287142777-287171553 GCA_028564925.1 Lithobates sylvaticus | reverse complement strand
GCTTCTCTGCCGTATATGTATTTGTTGTCATTTCACTTGGACCTTCTGGCCCCCGGGAAGGACACCCTGTGCCCGTGCAGATTTTTTGTTTATTTTTTTTTCTTTCTCCCCCCGCCGCCACTTCCACACATACCCCCCCAGGACTCTCCATTAAGTAGAGACACAGAGGACCTAGAGGACCTCAATAGGGCTCATGCCTCTCCTAGGGATACATCACTGCCCTGATCCCTTTGGGGGCCGTCTCCCCTCGTTTTTTATTTTTTTTTTTTATTTTTTTTTATCCCCCTCTGTGAGATTGGTCTCTTCTGGCCCCTGGGACTTATTGTGTGGTGTCCCTTTTTTTTTTTTTTTTTTTTTTTAATCAGGGACCAGAAGCGGCCTAAGCCTACCCCTCCTCCCTGGTCTGGCGAGAGACAGAGAAACCTACTATACTGTGTTAGAATGTGTCAGAATGTGGTAAAATCTTGATATGAATTGGCATTGAAATGAATAGGAAGAATGAATAGGAAGAAGGAGAGGGAGTAAAGGACAGGGAGGAGGGATGAGGGATGATATGGGGGGGGGGGGGGGGGGGGCGGTGAACTGAAAATAAATTATGTAAGCAGAATAAAATAGAATCAGATACAGGGCAGAATAGGAGGAAGCAGAAGTAGAAAAATAGAGGTAAAGAGAGGTAATAAACAAACGGGGGAGGCCTCGGACTCGGAGGAACCTACGGGTAAAAGAGAAAGAGTTACACCAGAGGGGGGGGGGGGGAGGAGGATTAAAAGAAGGTAAAGGGAAATACACCAAGAAATGATTGTGTTTTGTTGTGCTGGTTTTTTTTTTTTTTTTTTTTTTTTTATGTTCTCTTTGTTTACTATTCTTGTTTTCTGCGGGTTCTTAGCACCAAAGGTAAAGAAGGGGTAGTGGGGGGTAGTGGGGGGGGGGGGGGGCGGGAGGTGAGAAATCTGAGGTTATTTGGGGTAGGGTGGGGGGGTGGGGGGTATATGGGGAGGAGGAGGTTAAAAATGGGTTTAAAAAAAGGAGGGGGTGGGGGGGGGGGGGATAGGGGGGGGGGGAGGGGGGGAGGGGAGGGAGGGGAGGAGGGAGGGGGGGGGGGAACAAGACACCAAATTAACACACTCGGAGTACACCTAATGCACACAACCTTATAAGCACATAAATATACATGTATATAAATACACAAACACATAGAAACTCAAATACACAAATATACACAAAAACACCCAAGGGACAGAGTAGATAATTCACTCGGGTAAATAAGACTGGGGTAACTTATGTATGTACATAATACGTAGGGAGAGGAGAGGAGGGGGGGGGGTGGGGGGGGGGCAGGCGAGGGGGGGACTAATAAGGGGGTGCAGGAGGAAATTAATTAAAAAAAAAAAAAAAAAAAAAAACATCTGTTATGACGGAATAAGGTATAGCAGAGAGGGGGCGGAAGGGGTGAAGGGGGAAGAATATATCAGAGAAAGTACAGAGGGGAAAGAAGAAGCTCCCACAGAATTATAGTAATTAGAGGTCACTAAAATTGAATTGTTATGTTGTTGGGGATGGGACGATGGGATGATAAATGAAATGTGAAATGTATATGGTATATAAGGTATAAATGTATATATGATAATAAGTTGCTATAAAAAGGAAGTATATTAAGATGAATAATGGGAAATAAACAGAAGGAGATTGGATACAGTATAAGGTCGCGACAGAGTACGGGACTTAGAAATAGACTCAGTATCAATGAAAGCTAAAATTATCAGCTGGAGGAGGTGAGTGGGGAGCACGGCCCCACGAGCCAAAGCTAGTCACCCCCCGACTCAGCGCCTACGGGAAACTTAGTACCCTTAGGTAGGCACTGGGATCGGGCAGGTAGCTCGGGAATCCCTGAAGGGAGAAGTAAACCCATAAGTTACCCCCTTTTTTTTTTTTTTTTTTTTTTTTTTTTTTACCGGACGGAAAAACCGGACGGAAATAAAATTTTTATTTTTTTATTTTTTTTTTTTCTTTTTTTTTTCTCTCTCTCCCCTCTCCTCCCTCCCCTTTCTGGACCTCGGCGGTAGGGGTTGGGCATTCGGGGTCTCTTCCTCCTGTTCTCGTCACCCCCTACTCCACGACTAATACGAGATCCTGGGGCCACTAAGTAGACAGGTGGAGGGGCTGAAGACGAGGAAGGGATGGAGGGGCTGCGGTTGACCTCCCTAAATGTTAAAGGGCTTAACAGACCAGAGAAGCGCAGGATGCTAATAGATGACCTAAAACGTTTAAAAACAGACGTGGGAATGGTGCAGGAGACACATTTGAAGCTGGGAGCGGGCCGCTATCTGCAAAGTAGACAGTTCCCTAGTGTATATCACGCGAATGCACAGACTAGAACAAAAGGAGTGGCAATTCTGATCTCAAATCGATTGGAATGGTCTCTCTTAGAGAAATGTGCGGACATAGGCGGGAGATTCCTGTTTGTGAAGGGATTTATAGGTAGTATAAAAGTGACCATAGCTACGATCTACGCACCGAATGTACATCAGGATAGGTTTATGGAGAAAACACTGTCAAAATTAATGGACTTTAAAGAGGGTAAACTGATAGTAGGGGGGGACTTCAATGCCCCCCTGGACCCAATACTAGACACCTCTACGGGAACATCCTCTGTACCAAAGGGAATTAGGAGAAATATTAAAAGGAAAATACAGGAATGCCAATTAATGGACACATGGCGGGTACTACATGAAGAGGAGAAGGATTTCACCTTCTTCTCAAATCCACATCAATCGTACTCCCGGATTGATTTTTTCCTAGTACCACATCAGTTATTGCCATCAGTGCAAGACATACTAATTGGGAATATAACTTGGTCGGATCATGCACCGGTTACTATGAGGATAGACCTGAAAGGGGCAACCCAACCAGTAGACTGGAAATGGAGCTTAAATGAAAGCCTATTACATCTCCCAGACATTAGAGAGGACATAATAAAAGAAATTAAATGGTATTTTGAGATAAATGATAATGGGGAGAACGACCCAGGAATGGTTTGGGAGGCCCATAAAGTAGTCCTCAGGGGAATCCTAATTAAACACGGTACCAGAATAAAGAAGGCCAGAGAAGAACGGATAAGAAAATTGCTAGAAGGAATACAAGAATTGGAAACTAAACATAAAAAGTCAGTAGACAGGGAGAGGGGAAAGGAACTAGCGTCATTGAGGAGAGAGTTGGCTGACCTCCTGAGGTATAAAGCGAAAGCAGTAATACAGAGAGGTAGAAGGATGACATATGACTCGGGAGACAAGTGCGGTAAACTACTAGCAAACAAATTAAAAAAACAACAAAAACGTTCATACATACCATACATTAAAACAAAGAATGGACAGAAACGAACACTCCCGAAGGAGATCGCAAATGAATTTAAAGAATACTATTCGTCCCTATATAACCTTCCAGAAACGACTTCGCCACCCTTGTCCTTAGAAGAATACCTCTCGACATCACAGTTAGTAAGACTTACGTCCCCCGAACGACGAGAAATAGAGAGACCAATAACAACGGAAGAAGTGCTCAAAGTGATCAAGACATTTAAACAGGGAAAAGCACCAGGGCCGGATGGGTTCTCTATTCAATACTTTAAAAATTTTTTTGAAAACTTAGGCCCACATATGGTCAAAATGTTTAACGAATTAGGACAAACAACAACCCCCCCCCCAGATACCTTAAGAGCCCACATTACGGTGATTCCGAAAGAGGGGAAAGACGGGTCGATATGTAGCAACTATCGACCGATATCGTTATTAAATGTGGACTTAAAAATATTCACGAAGACACTTGCTTCTAGGCTACAGAAACACCTGACCCAGTTGATAAACTGGGATCAGGTAGGGTTTATTCCAACAAGAGAGGCAAGAGACAGCACGATTAAAGTGCTGAATCTTGTCCAGTATGTAAACCAAAAGAAAATAGCAAGTGTCTTCGTGAATACGGATGCGGAAAAGGCCTTCGATCGGGTCAACTGGGCATACATGATGGAGGTCTTGAGGTATTTCGGGATGGGAGATAGATTTATTCACTGGGTAGCAGGGGTTTATTCCTCCCCCCAAGCCCGAGTGAAAGTAAATGGGATATACTCTGAAAATTTTACCATATCGAATGGGACCCGCCAGGGATGCCCCCTCTCGCCTCTGTTATTTGCTCTTACGCTGGAGCCATTGCTCAACAGAATTAGACAGAACCCGGACATAAAAGGCATACGAGTGGGAAAACAGGAATACAAGATCTCTGCGTACGCAGATGACTTACTTTTTTCATTAACGAGCCCACAAATCTCACTACCAAACTTGATGAAAGAAGTGGAGAGATACGGTGCTCTGTCTAATTTTAAAATAAATTACAGCAAGTCGGAGGCAATAGGGGTAGCCCTGGAGGCTCCCATACAAAATAACCTGCAGAGCAACTATAAGTTTAGATGGACTACAGAGGCCCTGAATTACTTGGGAATACAAATATCACCAAGACTAACAGATATGTTCGAGATAAACTTTCCACCATTACTTAAAGAAGTAAAGAAACTACTAGGGGGGTGGAATAAGGACAGGCATTCCTGGTTCGGGAGAAGTAACATTTTAAAAATGAGCATAGTACCAACATTTTTGTACATGTTCCAGGCAATGCCTGTCCGTATTCCTATGAAATATTTTAGTCTAATACGGACCGAGTTCACAAAATTTATTTGGGCAAGTAAACACCCAAGGATAAAGAGAGAACTGCTGGTGATGCCGAAGGATTCAGGGGGTATAGCAGCACCGGATCTATTCAAATATTACCAAGCGGCCCATTTAAATAGAATTACTGACTGGAATAGACATGAGGAACAAAAACTTTGGATCAAGTTAGAAAAACAAGTAAGTCAAGTACCGTTAAATAGAGCTATCTGGTGTTATGCAGAGATACCGCAGGAGCTAAAGAAACATCCCTTGATTGGTCCAACTTTGCAAATAGGGGCAGGACTTATCCAGAAGCATAGACTTTCCACTCCGAACTCACCCTTGTACCCGATCCTGGGGAACCCAAAATTCTTACCCGGTCTAGAGGCAGGGGTGTTTAGGAGACTGAGGGAGAAGGGAATCTATCAAGCCTCTCACTTTAGGAAGACGGGGGGATGGTTATCAATAGAAGACTTAACAAAAGAAGGAGGACTGTTAGAAATCCCTTGGTGGCAAGCAAGACAACTGAGACACTTTTTAGAAACTTTAGGGCCGGAAGGAGAATTTGAGAGACCTAGAACAAAGTTTGAGATACTCTGTGAGGAGAAAGAGCCCTTGACCCATACCACTTCCAAAATGTATGCGCTCTTGATTGCCCCACCAGAAGGATATACACTGGGGAGCCTGGACAAATGGGGGAGAGACCTGGAAAAAGAATTTACTTTAGAACAGGGACAGAAAATAATACACCTGACAATGAGATCGTCAAGATGTATAAAAATGCAGGAATTAAATTTCAAAATACTAACAAGATGGTATCTAACCCCATCGAGGATGAATAAAATATTCCCAGAGGTTACAGAGAGTTGCTGGAGGGGATGCCAGAGTAGAGGAACGATATTACATATATTCTGGACATGTCCAGCAATCAAACAATTTTGGCAAGAAGTACATAGAATTACCCAAAGACTAACAGAGTTTCAGGTCCCATTTGAACCGGCGTTTTACCTACTACATCTGTCACAGATCCCAACTAGGGCATATAAAAACTCAATAGTTTGTCATCTGGTAAATGCAGCGAAGAGCTGCATTCCCAGATGCTGGAAGGAACCACAGGCCCCTAGCATCCCTATGTGGCTTAATACAGTACGAAGAATAGAGATAATGGAAAGTTTAATACCAAGATCGGTAGAGGGAAGAGAACGAGTTAAACAAACATGGGCCCCATGGGAGGAATATCTACAAACAGAAGAAGGTAAGAAATGGATGGAGGAGGACACGGGAGAATAGGGGAAAAAAAGGAAAAAAAAAAAAAAAATATAGAGTGGGACGGGGAGGGAGGGGAGGGGAGGGCCCTCCGCGGATGGACAGGGGGGGGGGGGGCAGAGAGAGGAGAGATCCCCCTCATATCCCCCTTTTTTTTTTTTTTTCCCCCTTTTTTTTTTCTTTTTTTTTTTTTTTTTTTTCCTTGCCTAGAGGGTAACCAGGGTAAGGGGGTCTGCTCTCCTTCCAGGGAGGGGATGGGTCTCTAGGGTACCCTAGGGATTAGGGCCCACAAAATAAGAAGAGGCACAGGAAACCGAGCTAGATAGGAACTATATATAAAATAGAAAGAAAAAGGGAAGAAAGGGACAGTAAGAATAATTAAGCAATCGAAAGATGACGAAAATATAATTTGTAAAAAACGGAAGGAGAATGACTTTGAATATTTGTAATAGTACAAAATGTATTTATTTTTGATGGAACTGTATCCCTTTAATGAAATAAATAAAGAATTTAAAAAAAAAAAAAAATTGTCCGCTGGACTCGCGAGTCCGGCGGACAATCTCGCGGTCTGTGTGCTAGTCCGCGGGACTTTTGGAAATGAACGGACTTGCCGACACAAGATCGGAAAGTCCGTTCATTTAGAACGTGACTTCAGGTAGACGGGACTAGCGAAGGCAGTGAATGCCGCCACGCTAGCCCCGTCACCTGGCATGGATTTAAAGGGAATCCCTACGCCGAAAAAACGGCGTGGGGTCCCCCCAAATCCATCTCAGACCCTTATACGAGCACGCAGCCCGGCCGGCCAGGAAAGGGGTGGGGACGAGCGAGCGCCCCCCCCCTCCTGAGCTGTACTAGGCCGCGTGCCCTCAACATGGGGGGTGCCCTGGGGAAAGGGGGCCGTGCGGCCCCCCCACCCCAAAGCACCTTGTTTCCATGTTGATGAGGACAAGAGCCTCTTCCCGACAACCCTGGCCGTTGGTTGTCGGGGTCTGCGGGCGGGGGGCTTATCGGAATCCGGGAGCCCCCTTTAATAAGGGGGCCCCCAGATCCCGGCCCCCCACCCTATGTGAATGAGTATGGGGTACGATGTACCCCTACCCATTCACCTAAGGTGTAAAAGTGTAAATAAAAAAAACACACAATTTTTTTAAAAAATATTTTATTGCACTGCTCCGGGGGTCTTCTTTCGTCTTGGGGGGTCTTCTCGCCGGACTCCTCCGCTCTCTTCTGCTCTTTTAGCTAGCTCTTTCATGAGCGGAGGAGCCCGGATTTCTTCTTCGTCGTCGCCGTCGTCTGGGGGTCTCGTTCCGTCTTCGGGGGTCTTCCGGGGTCTCTTCTGTTCTTGCCGCTGTCGCCGCCTTCTGCGCCGTCTTCTTCTTCCTCCTCTTCTCTTCTTCTTCTTCCGATGTTGACTCGTTGCTCTCTCTGGCCGGAATGGCAGAGACGCGCGGTGTTGTGACTTATATAGGGACAAGGGGCGGGGTCACATGCTCATGTCACATGGTGTCACAGTCCCGGAGGATTCTGGGGCTGTGACATCATATGGGGGTGGGGTCACCATGTGACATGAGCATGTGACCCGCCCCTTGTCCCTATATAAGTCACATCACAGTGTGTCTCTGCCATTCCGGCCAGAGAGAGCGACGAGTCAACATCGGAAGAAGAAGAAGAAGAAGACAGCGGCAAGAACAGAAGAGACCCCCGAAGGCGGAATGAGACCCCCAGACGACGGCGGCGACGACGAAGAAGAAAGCCGGGCTCCTCCACTCGTGAAGGAGCTAGGTAAAAGAGCAGAAGAGAGCGGAGGAGTTCGCTGAGAAGACCCCCCAAGATGGAAGAAGACCCCCGGAGCAGTGCAAAAAAATATTTAAAAAAAATTGTGTTTATTTTATTTACACTTTGACAACTTAGGTGAATGGGTAGGGGTACATCGTACCCCATACTCATTCACATAGGGTGGGGGGCCGGGATCTGGGGGGGCCCCCTTATTAAAGGGGGCTCCCGGATTCCGATAAGCCCCCCTGCCCGCAGACCCCGACAACCAACAGCCAGGGTTGTCGGGAAGAGGCCCTTGTCCTCATCAATATGGGGACAAGGTGCTCTGGGGTGGGGGGGGGGCGCACGCCCCCCTTTCCCCAGGGCACCCTTCATGTTGAGGGCACGCGGCCTGGTACAGCTCAGGAGGGGGGGGCGCTCGCTCGTCCCCACCCCTTTCCTGGCCGGCCGGGCTGCATGCTCGGATAAGGGTCTGAGATGGATTTGGGGGGGCCCCCTACGCCGTTTTTTCGGCGTAGGGATTCCCTTTAAATCCATGCCAGGTGACGGGGCTAGCGCGGCGGCATTCACTGCCTTCGCTAGTCCCGTCTACCTGCAGTTACGTTCTAAATGAACGGACTTTCCGATCGTGTGTCGGCAAGTCCGTTCATTTCCAAAAGTCCCACAGACTTTTTCCCGCGGATTGTCCGTCGGAAAAGTCCGTGCGTGTGTGGGCAAGTCCACACGCTCGGAAAGTCCGGCGGACCTCTGCTGGAAAGTCCGGCGGTTTGTCCGCTGGACTAGGTCCGGTGGACAATCCCGCCGGAAAGTCCGAGCGCGTGTACGCCGCATAATTCTCTCCCTTTTCTTTTGTACACATCCGTTGAGGAGTATAACGTTTAATCATACTGGTCTACTTATGTTTTGTTGTCTTTTATAGAGTTGCATGCATCTGCCCCCGAAGAGTGGTATTATCCACGAAACGCGTCTGACTTTTAGGATGCATTCTCATGCCTACTGATAGGAACCTACTTAGACTCAATATCTACAACCAAATGATTATACTGTGTTTCTTACCATTGTTTACACTGCATAGTGCCATTTAGATGACATGTACATATAGGGATTTGCAATAATTCATTTTATCCATATTAAATCTCTTGTCAATTTGATATGCCATCCCTTTGATATGTATATGTAATGTTTTCATGATGTCAACACCATGTATGTGTGTGTGTATACATATTAAAACTTTTCTACTATGTGCATCATTGTTATGTTATGTCAGACTCTATGCCAATTAAATATATTTTCTAATTATCTCACCCCCATAAATCAATAGCCTCATTTAAAGTCCCACCTTCCTTTTTCTTATAGTCTAGGCACAGTTGAACTTTAAGGACAAATTTTAAATTGCGGACTACATAAACTGGTCACACATTGTTTGAATATTATGATATGCCCAGGAGAAATGTACTAACACTTTAATAGATGAACAATAAGAGCGGGCTTTTGATCACTCTTAGTGACTATACAATATACATATTATACTCGCAGCTTCTGATGTTGCTCTACAATGGTTATATTTGTTTCTAGCTTGATTATAGCTAATTTAGCTAGGATTTAGGAGTCAAGGAGCAGTACTGTCTATGCTTTTATGATAATGGTGGTGGATGCTTAAAGTTTATTTACAGAATATGACTATTGTTGCTGCTCCATTTTATATTTTCAGTAAGTTAATAAAAAAGAGGAACATTTTAATAGTTGGCAATGAGCCTGTTTATTCTTTTGTTTTCTGTTCTTATTTGCACACAGGACAGCAGTTGCTTACAGAAGAAAGCAGATTGTATCATCTCCACCACCACCCACCATACCAAAAATAAAATTACCACTAAAAGAAAAAATAAAAGAGATATAGAAAAGGCTTCTTTACAGAGGTGGTTAAATAGGAATAGGTAAAACACAAGGTTTTAATGGAAAAAAAAGTTGTTCATATTGTTTTAAAAAGTGCTGTCTGATTTTTTACAAGCTCTGTACAAATTCAGAAGTTTATGTTACCTTTGTGTTATGAGGGTGAGCTGTAATGCCCCGTACACACGGTCGGATATTCCGACCACAAAATCCGTCTGATTTTTTCAGACGGATTTTGTCCAAAACTGGTGTTGCATACACATGGTCGGACAAAGTTGTCGGAAAATCTGATCGTTCGGAACGTGATGACGTTCGTTCGTTACGATGGGACTACGTTCAGGCTAGTAGCCAATAGCTTTGGTCTCTTTATTTGATCTGAGCATGCATGGCACTTTGTCCAATTGGAATTCTCTACAAACGATCGGATCAGATTTTTTTGTCAGAAAATTTGAGATCCTGCTCTCAAATTTTTTTCGTCTGAATTTCCGACGGAAAAAGTCCGATAGAGCCCATACACGATCGGATTTTCCGACAACATAATCCGATCAGACTTTTCCCATCGGATTTTCCGACCGTATGTACGGGGCATAAGAGGGTATCAGCAAGATTCCTCAGAGGTTTATGTAGTGAATGGGGGAAAATAAAAAGATCAAAATAATCTCCACTTCCACATGAATCATTAGCTGAGGCTGGCCGGTGCTGTCCTTTGTATGCCACCCTTAGTCACAATGAGAAGGCTGAGGTTCTTGTCTTGTTTAATGCACATACCAAGTTCTTACACCGACACTTACATTAACACTGTAGAACTAAATAAAGAAAATAAATATGCAGGACAAATCATCAGACATACAGTGAATCACTGTACATTTAAAAACACACATGACTTGAAACTCATAACTAGACAGAGATACATCTAGATATAACTTTTGCCTGCTTGTGAGCTAAGAGAGGGGGTTTGTATCTTGAAGATTCTTAGTCAGATGGCTTACTTTACACACAAAAAAAACCCCACTTTAAACCTTGGATAGAAATCAATGTCCTCCTTTCATTTCAGCAAGAAGAAAAACAGGAAACTAGCATGTAATAATGCATGATGGGGGAAATAAATGAACAAGTAAGCACACATGCGCCATCTAGAGGAAATTAATATTGTAGTCACAGAAATTTTGTGTATGCTAGTACACTTTGTTTCCTTTAAATAACGCACCTAGGGAGACCAAAATCTTTTAGTTCAAGTGAGGATAATCTCATTTTATGCATGTGTATAGTACAAATGTGGGAGCATGCAAAACGCGTCTTCAGCCTATGATTGTCTACTGAAGCATGTTCCAAATCTCTAACAGCTTCTGTTGCATGGCTACTGTCCCATCTAGCTTTATTTAACCTCCTGAGATCCGCGCTATAGCCGAATGATGGCTACAGTGCGGATCTACATTGCCAGGACGACGTCATATGGGACGTTCGCAAGCGGCCTGCGTGCCCCCTGAAGGGCACGCGCAGCGCGCTCTGTGTTCAGCGAGTCTGTTAGACTCGCTTGATCACAGATCCGAGTAAGGGGTCGATCCCGACCCCTTACCACGTGATCAGCTGTCAGCCAATGACAGCTGATCATGTGATATCGACAGAGTCAGTAATCGGCTATTTTTATTTGACAGCGCAAGGAGAAAAAAAAAAAGCCGATCACCGGCGGCAGTGAGAGGGACATTAGTCCCGATCACTGCGATGTGTCCTGGCTCCACGGTGCCCACCTGTGCCCCTACAAGTGCCACCTACCAGTGCCCACCAGCTACACCTGTCAGTGCCCACAGTGCCATCTGTCAGTGCCCACAGTGCCATCTGTCAGTGCCACCTGTCAGTGCCCACAATAAGTGCCTGAACAGTGCTGCACATCAGTGTCAACTATCAGTGCCCATCAGTGCCACCTATCAGTGCCCATCATTGCCATCTATCAGTGCCATCTATCAGTGCCCCATCAGTGCCCCATCAGTGCCACCTTATCTGTGTCCATCAGTGCAGCCTATCAGTGCCCACCAGTGCCACCTCATCAGCGCATATCAATGAAGCAGAAAAATTACCTGTTTGCAAAATTTTATAACATAATATTTAACGTGATTTTTTTTTTCAAAATTTTCCATCTTTTTGTGTTTGTTTAGCAAAAAATAAAAATCCCAGCTGTGATTAAATACAACCAAAAGAAAGCTCTATTTGTGGGAAAAAAATGATAAAAATGTCATTTGGGTACAGTGTTGTATGACCTCGCAATTGTCATTCAAAGTGCATCAGCGCCGAAAGCTGAAAATTTGTCTGGGCAGGAGGGGGGTTTAAGTGCCCAGTAAGCAAGTGGTTAACATTGCATTCAGTGAAGATTATGTGTGGCCAATTGGTGGTGTTAAAGCCGGCCATAGACGGTTCAAATCTTGGCTGGTTCAGAGGGGACCGGCCGAGATTCGAACCATGTATGGGCAGGCTGAATGTACTGTAAGTTGATTGATCGTACACAGTGGCTCATATTCAGGGTGTAATATGGAACGTGTTATGAACAGACCTGCCCCTGCACCTACCCACTTCCAGATCTGACAGCTAGCGAGGGTCTTCTACCTCCCCGCTAGCTGTCACAATAAAACAAAAATGTGGTAGAGTTGGGGCTCGGCCCGCCTGGCTGCGTCACTCATTCAGAGTGTCCTGTGAATGGAAAACTACAAGGTCCTGCAGCCTTTGCGGCTATTGGCCTGTAGTTTTCAATGAACTACCCGACGCTGTGAGCACTGTGGTAGTTCATTGAGTCGCTATTTTTTTGTTTATAGCGCAAAAAATAAAAATGGCAGAGATGATCAAATACCACCAAAAGAAAGCTCTATTTGTGGGAAAAAAAGGATGGCAATTTTGTTTGGGTACAGCGTTGCACGACCTCGCAATTGTCAGTTAAAGCGTTGCAGTGCCGAATCGCAAAAATTGCTCTGGTCAGGAAGGGGGTAAAATCTTCCGGGGCTGAAGCGGTTAACTTTGGATAGTAAAACATTTATTTTCTGCCAGTAAAGACCTTATACAGCCCACTTTCTATTCCTTGTCTGGTAAAAAGCCTAGGCTCATGACATCATACATGGGGGATTTAAGTGACTTTGAATGTGGCATGGTTGTTGGTGCCAGATGGACTGGTCTGAGTATTTAAAAAACTACTGATCTACTGGGATTTTCACACACAACCATCTCTAGGGTTTACAGAGTATGGTGGGAAAAAGAGAAAATATTCAGTGAACGTCAGTTGTGTGGATGAAAATGCCCTGTTGATGTCAGAGGTCAGATGAGAATGGGCCGACGAGATGATAGAAAGACAAAAATAACTCAAATAACCACTCATTACAACCAAGGTATGCAGAATACCATCTCTGAACACACAACGCATCGAACCTTGAAGAAGAGGGGCTACAGCAGTAGAAGACCGAACAGAGGGCCACTCCTGTCAGCTAAGAACAGGAAACTGAAGTTACAATTGGCAGTGGCTCACCAAAATTGGTGAATAGAAGATTGGAAAAACGTTGCCTGGTCTGAGGAGTCTCGATTTCAGCTGTGACATTCAGATGGTAGTGTCAGAATTTGGCATAAACCACATGAAAGCATGGATCCATTCTGCCTTGTATCAATGGTTCAGGCTGGTGGTGTAAAGGTGTGGGGGATATTGTCTTGGCACACTTTGGGCCCCTTAGTACCAACTGAGCATGGTTTAAACACCACGGCCTACCTGTGTATTATTGCTGACCATGTCCATCCCTTTATGACTACAGTGTACTCATCTTCTGATGGCTCCTTCCAGCAGGATAATGCACAATGTCACAAAGCTCAGATCATCTCACCACTGGTTTCTTGAACATGACAATGAGGTCACGCTACTCCAGTGGCCTCCACAGTCACCAGATCTCAATCCAATAGAGCACCTCTGGGATGTCGCAGAACAGAAGATTTGCATCATGGATGTGCAGCGTGATGCTATAATGTCAATATGGACCACAATCTCTGAGGAGTGTTTCCAACACCTTGTTGAATCTATGCCACGAAGAATTAAGGCAGTTCTGAAGATAAAAGGGGGTCCAACCCGGTACTAGCAAGGTGTACCTTATAAAGTGTCTGGTGAGTGTATATTACATTTCTCATAAAGGATATGCTCTTGAGAGAGACCCTTAGGTTTTGAACAAATATTAGATGTTGACTATATCCCATTGAGTGTGGTGTTGAGCATTCAGTATTTTTGATATTCTTCTTTGTGGCATTATTTTTAATATACTTGGATGATTTGATTGTGCCACACGTGTAATTAAACTGGTTCTAAAGGCAGAAGGTTTTTTAACCTTAATTCATTATCTGTGTGTGAATGCACAATGTTTACTCACAGGAGCGTGGGTCAGGAGTGAGCCCGCTCAAGTGCCCCCATAGCAAGAGGCCTGCCATTGGGTGCACTTGGCAGGGGGGAGGAGCCAGGACCACCAACGGGGTACCAAAAAGAAGAAGACCTGGCCGCTTTGTGTAAAACCATTGTACAGAGCAGATAAACATAACATGTTTGTTTGGTTTTTTTTTTTTTTTGTTTTTTATTACAACCTTTAGAATCGCTTTAATTAAGATAATTCTGTATGTACATAACAGCAGGAATATTGTCACCCTGTTGTGAGCATAGATGGAAACTGTAATTGGAAGAGTGGCCCTTCTAATCATGGTTCAGAACACTTTCTCATTCCAGTTGTGTGTAATAAATGGTCACTAACAGAGAACAATGCATATGTCAGATGGCAAAATAAGAGGGATTCATCCACTGTGTGCTTTGAAGTAGAGTGCTCTGTGTGGCATCTGTTTCAAGAGATCCTTTCTGCCCATCCATTAAACCTTGTGTTTTGTTCTATTCTGTTTATTGTCACTAAATAAAGACTTGTTAGATTTTGCCAAAAGCTGAACGTTAGCAACAAAACGATGAGTAAAAGGTTGTAATTTCCTATCTTGTGAAGTGGTAAATATCAGGTTATACAGGATATCATGAATATGGTTGGGTACGGTCTCCTGACAGCAGAAAACCTGTCAGCAATTTCTTTACACCGTTGTAAAATTCACATTCTTACTTTTTTTTGGTTCTTTTCAAACCCTTGCTGTATTTTCTTACAGGTGGACAAAACTGTTAGATTGTCTGAACCTATAAATGATGTTGAAAGGTTTTTCCGTGAGAAACTTCTATAAAAAGCACCATTTAAGCTGAAAATGACTGTGCTGAATGCACATAATGCCGGACAAGATACTTTTTTTTTTTATAAAAGTACAGTTACTATAAGGATTCATTCTATGAATATAAAAATATAATAAATAAAATAAAATAAATAAAATAATAAAAATAAAAACATACAGAGCTTCACAGGATGGTGAAGATGTTTGTGGATTATGTATAACTATTTACTGAAACATTTAATGTATAGCTAAAGGCAAAACTTTTTTTTAGCTGTGGAAAGATTGTGGAAGAATTTTATTGCTGTCTGTGCCTCTGCACACTCTGGCGGTGGGCTGTCCTTCAGCATCACCACCACCGATGCAGGGCTATAGGATCTTAGATCACTAGGTGCTGTGTGGACAAGTCTAGCAGTGTGGAAGAGCAGAGGAACAGGTAAATAGGGTCGGCCGTAGGCGAGTCGAACATCGAACGTTCTGTCCATCAAAAAAAAAAAAAAAGTCACATGTGATCCTTTGTTTAGTTGCATGTTCCAGCATGTTGGACCGGGTGCTTTTGATTCTGCCAAAAAAATTGCATGTTGCAGTTGGCACATTAATGATGCAAAAAATGAACGACCCGATGATCAACAATTTTCGTTCTGTTTTCAACTCGTCCTTGTTAACAATTCCCTGAGACCCAAACAAGTATTTAACTCTCGCAGTGCAGGCGCAACCCCACCGCAGGGTATATCTCTCAAGTTTTCCAGAATTGGACTTAACTTTATTTTTTTTATTTTTTTACTGTTTCTTCTGCTATGGTGACCACCACAGGGACAGAAAGTAAGGTGAAATATCCCCAAAAGGGTCATGGACAACAATAACATCTTCACAGAAATATTTTTTCTTCCAAAGTCTATTCACAAGAAAAACTAATTTTTGCTGGAGTTGGGCTTTTTTCTTTTTAATCAATAGTTATACTTTTCAATTCTTGAATTTTTGCATGTTTCTGCTCACCTTGGCTTAATGCACCTGTGTCCTAGTGGCGGGTGCATATCTGCGGAGAAGTAGTGTAGTCCAAAATGTGTAGTAGTGTAGTCCAAAATGGAGTGAGCTTCTCCATTGATGTACATTGATTGAGTATTCCCACCCTAGCACAGGAAGTGTGTTGCTTGCAGGAACACCAGGTGAATATAAAAAAGACAGCAGAAGACAAAACAAATGTAGCCATCACATCTATGCATTGGTAAGCTACAATGCATCCATTTTTGTTTCCTGTTGTTTTTAAAGAGAAGTTCTGCCCCCTCCCCCCAATTTTTTTAAAAGTCAGCAGCTACAAACACTTTAGCTGCTGACTTTTACTATCAGGGCACTTACCTGTCTTGGCATCCAGCGGTGTTCTCACTTGTGCCGATTCTTGAATCTGCTTTTGGGTGCTGCCGCCGCTATCTACAGAAAACCTTCAGTGAAGTCTTGCAGCTTCACAGCTTATTTCCCACTGCACATGTGCAAATCGTGCTGTGCTTTGTCAGTGGGCTGGCTGTGGGGAGAAGGAGGGGGGGGGCTGAATTTCCAGCTCACTTCGTCACGGCGAACTGAGCTGGAAAAGTGGAAGAGGGTACCTCTCAAGACCAGGTACCTGCCCCCCCCAAAGGTGCCAAATGTGGCAACGGAGGGGGGGGGAGGAGGCAGACAAGCGGTGCATCCCCTTTTGGGTGGAGCTCTTCTTTAAAGGGGAACTTTTCTCATAACAGTTTGATAGCAATTAAAGCTGAACTCCAGAAATTCAACTTCTTTGTATAAACTGCAGGCATACCATGAGATAAGTACAATAATGTGCCTGCCACCCTATAGACTTATCTCAATTTTTTTTACATCTGACAGGTTTATTTGTGCTCCAGGAAGATACCTTCCAGAGCTCCAATGCTGTTCGCTATGGTCTCAGCTACTTCAAGAGCAAAATCACTGGAACTTATATTCACAAAATACAAAGGCTCCCGTGAATGGGCAGCAGAGGGGAGGGCGGGCATAGTTCTCTCATCTCACAGCTGGAGTGTATCCTCAGGGAGTGGAATAAACCTGTTACATATAAGTAATAGAAATAAGTCCCGGAGGTGACATAAGCCTAATTAGACTTAACTGCACTTTTTGAAAAGTTGCTAAATTCCTAGAATTCAGATTTAATATTCTTTAACAAAAGAACATACATTCCACATTAATAAATATGCTACCAAAATTAGTGCTGTAAATTGCCTCCAGCATTGCTACTATTTCTGCTTGCTGAAGGCCACAATTTTGTTAAAGCCCAGAGCAGTCACTTCCTAATAGGAAACTCTCCCCCTCTCCTTGGTCTCACAAACTGTATATGCCACTTTTTTCAATTAAAATATGTACAATTCCAGCTTTGATTGTATGTCTTGGCTCAGTTAGATAGGAAGGCTGACATAAGCTTTACAGTACTGAAGTTCACAGGGTGCTGATGAGTGAGAAAAGAAAATATCATGGAGATAAGATAAGGTGCTATCCTTGTAAGTTTAACTCTTTTGTGTCTCACTGACAGCAGAGTTTGTCCTGTTACCTCTTCTGCTTTTCTTTTCTGCCTTCATAATCTGTGTTCCCTCTGAACAGTCTGTGTCCTTCCTGTTGCTTTATTCCCCCTTTAGAAACAGTAAATCTTGAAGCTGTCAGCTGATCGGCCTCTAGTGGCTCTGATTTTAGGCACAGTGCTGAGAATAGAGAGGCAAAAGGAGCCAACCAGAAGTAATCTTGCAGGACTTAATTTTCTGACTAAAGTCCCACTTTAATTGTAACAGTACTGTTTTATGCTTTACAAATAGACTTTTGCATTCAAACCCTATCCAGGCAATGTCATTAGGGAGTATGCATTTGTAATCCAAAGAGACAAAAATACAATTGAATAGGTTAAAGCGGTATTAAATCCAAAATCAAAAATTGAATGTATTACAGCTTACCAATTATTAGAAGTAGTGGCTGCATTTGTTTTCTTTTTTACCCCTCTGTTTTCCCCAGTAACACACCTCCTGTATTATACAGACACCACTATGGATGAATGAGCACAGGAGGTAGATTTAGATGGCAGCATTGATTTAAATACAGTAAGGTCCCTTTCACACAGGCTTTCCAATCAGGTCCGCCTGTCAGTTTTGCAGGCGGACCTGATCGGAGCCTCCATTCACTTTTATGGAGCGGCGGATGTCAGTGTTGACATGTCCACTGACACCTGCTGCTATCCAATCTGATCCTGTTTGTGAAATCCAGATGGCTGGAAACCCTTTTTTCCATCCGCCTGGCTGATCGGATCAGATGTAAATGGACTGGCGGTCTGTTTTCATCCAATCTCCCCCTAGAGGAGAGCGAGACTCTGACAGGTTGGTCCAGCACAATGAGTGTAGAGGGACCTGTCATCCACCTGCTTAGCAGGGAGGTACTATTTTTTATTTTTCATTTTTATTTTTTTTTTTATTTTTTTTTATTTTTATTTTATTATTTTTTTTTACAACCATTATATTGTTTTTTTTGTCTAACCCAGATTCCATGCCCTTTAACCGTCTTGGTTGGAATAGCATTAAATCTGTAGGTTTTTTTTCTTCCCTTTCCATTATTAATTCCACCATTTTCGTTCACTTTCATTACTCACCTCTCTTCCGTTTCTTTTGCTTCATTCTAAATTTTTCTCTGGGTTTTCATCATCCATCTTCTCAAGATAATGTATTTGAACCAAAAGTATCCCTGGACATCTCGTGTTTTTATGTCTTAATGTAATGCTACCCCCTTAGTCTACCTACTGCTTTAACCTGAGCCCCGTGAGCAAGTGTGGTGGACCCCGGGACCTTGCAATAACAGGCAGTGTTGACTACCCCTACCATCAAGGGCCATGGATGATACTGTCTGTTGCTTGGACTCCGTTCCCTGTGGGGAGCCCACTTTACTCATCCCCATTGCACCCTTATAAGTATTAAGTCTTGATGACCATTGCTCCTGTCTGGCATTTCTCCAATATCTGTACACTGACATTCTCCTTTTTTGTTTGTTTTATGTATTCATGCACAACGGTCTGGAGGCCCGCCCAACCACCACCTGAAGACAATCAAGTCATCTCTTGAGACAAATGTGACAAGTAAGATTACCCTGAACTGTTCTTCACCATGCTGAAAAGTGCTGTCTCGCGGTCCGATCCAAGCGGAGAAACCACTACACGGTCTCACCCAGTTACAGGACTAGATATGCCAGGATCCCGCCATCAATGTTGGAGTTCCGCTCTTCCAAGGCAGAGGGGCGATGAAACATTGCAGTACAGACACTCATGGTTTAGATGTGAAGCCTCAAGGGCACCTGGATTTGTTTCCTGTCTTAAGCCTACCTTGAGGAGCTCCGGCGTGTTCAAGAAAGGAAAAGGAGGCCATGGTGGTGGTGGGGAAGGGTTGGGACTTCTGGACTGTTGTGGGTGGGTACAAAATCATTGAAGGACTACTTAAGTTCAAGAATGAACTTCAGGGGGAACTGTGGTGGAGAGTTTGAATATTTAAAATGGAATTGGATTGCCATGCCCCATCGGATGTGTATGGATGTGCGTGTATATATATATATATATATATATATTTATATATATATATATATATATATATATATATATATATATGTACACGCATGTGTATATATGTTTATATATATTTATGGAGATGTATGTGCGGGAGGTGTATATGATTTTAGCTGGTAGGTTGTTTCTGTTAAGGGTTAATTTAGCTAAGGGTCTTTTGTCAGTTGGAATATGTAATCCAATTGACAGCTCCTTTTGTGTACAGGTCGGTGAAAGGTGTGTTGTAGAACTGCCCGGGATTGTTTACCTAAACTTAATATTCAAAGGAGCAGGGGTAGTCGTTGCGGGGCCGAATTCATTGGCTAACAAAGGCTTTTGTCCTCTCCCAGGTTAACCAACTGGTTATTCTTTTCAAAGGGTGTTTGATATGCATCAGGACGGACACTGTAACCCAGCTATGATTGCGCATACTTAAGTCCCCTATTCATGAGAAGATCTCCTGTTTAGTTAAGTTACCTTCAAACGAATTAACTAAAGGGGAGGTGCTATTGATGGGAAATTAAGTTGAGTTACCCCCGGGAACCAATGAACATTGATACTAGAGAGGGGGCATTTTTGGCATATAAATATGTGTAGAGCTGGATGCTTCAGCCTCTCTCTGGACTCCCATACCACCGGAAGTGTAATGTATTCTCTGTATCTCTAATCTTTACTCTTTCTCCTAGGACTTTTAATATGTTTTGATAACCTTGTTGATCAGTGTATACCTGTTGTGTACCCTGTGGCCTTAAATATCTCCTAAAGCCTAGATAACCCTGTACATGTACCAACACCTAAGTTTATGATAAGTTCTAAATTATTCTGACGTTTCTTTCCTGTATTAATAAATGTGATTGTTTAACTTTTCGCACTGTTATCGTACGTTTATATCCTTATACAGACAAAGGTTTAATCATTTTAAACGCGTTATTCACTTCATTTTTTTTTTTTTTGTATCTATAATCATTTAATTAAGCTAGAAATTCAGCTTTAACACAGGTTGGCAGCTGAGGAAGTCTGCTTCCTGATTGTCCGACACCTTTATGTAGACTGCTGACAGCGAGAGTACCCTGTACTTGGCCCAGCTCTAAATCTCTTTTGCTAGGTCTAGAAGGAGGTTTGGACCTGGTTCCCTCCTGGTGGTTTAGGTAGGCTGTGGCGTTGTCTGAGCAAATCTGTATTTCTTTGCCTAAGACAGCCTCTGAAGGCCTTTAAGGCTTCGCCCACTGCTCTGAGCTCCCTGAGATTGGAAGAGGATCTGGCTACTCACCTGTGCCTTGGCTTTTTCTAGGTGGGCTCCCCAACCCCAGGCACTTGCATCCGTGGTGAGCTTCAGTGGATCCCACTGACCCCCACGGTCTACATTTTTCCAGATTATCTGGGACGGACCACCACTCCAGGGAAGATCTTACCTGAGGGGTTATGACTAAACTTTCGTCTAGGGATTCATTCCTTTTGTCCCGAGGAAAGGTGGAAAAAGAATGCAGTTATGGGATGCTGGCTGATATGAGACCCAAGACCCTGATAATCTCTCCTGGAACACACGGGGGTTTCTATCAGCCTTCTGACGGCTGCGACTAGTTTCTACACCTTCTCCCTTGGGAAGAAGAGCTTTTGGGCCTGTGAAGCTACCCAATAGCCTAGGTAGGTTTGGACCTGAGCCGGTTTCAGGGATGATTTTTCCACACTCACCAGCCAGCCTAACTTCTGCAGGACTGAAACTGCCCTTTGGGTATCTGTCTCTACTTGAGCGGCTGACGGACCAAAGATGAGCAGGTCGTCCAGGTAAGGTATTAACCCTATTCCCTGGAGATGCAGATAGGCCACTGCTTCGGCTAGGATCTTCGTGAAGATCCTTGGACTGGCTGCTAGCCCGAAGGGGAGGGCCCTGAATTGTAATGACCCTTCCTGGGTTACCACCATGAATCTCAGGAATGCCTGGTGTTCCGGGTAGATCAGGCATCCCTGAGATCCAGAGTAGTCATAAAGACGTCCTTTAGCAAGTTTTTTGCTAGTAAATACTCTCCATGGAAAACCTCTTGTATGCTAGGAATTTGTTTACGTTCCTGGGGTTTATGATAAGGCGGTACTTCCCTGATGGTTTGGGTACCAAAAAAAATTATATGGGAGTAAAAGCCTTGGTATAGCTGGCTTTTTGGTACTGGCACTACTACTTGCTGCTCCACCAGTTACCGAATCTCTTCTAGTAGTGCTTTCTTTTTTAATGAATCCTTGGGAGGATGCGTTACCATAATCATAAGCGGGGGGGGGGGGCTTTGCTGAGAATTCTAGGCAGTAACCTACCTTGATCAGCTGAATGATCTACGGACTGTCTGAAATTTCCTCCCACTGGGAAATGAATTGAGACAGTCGGGCCACCCACCTTGCTTCTGCGTCATTTGGAATCTTTGGCATTTTGCGCTGGAGAAGGAAAGAGTAAATTGCCTTTTTGCCTACCTCTGCAGTATCTCCACTTCCTGTTGGGTTCTTTCTTAGCTTTAATGCCAATTTTGTCCCGTGGGGGCCTCAAAAATCTTTTCTGTACCTTTCCCTTTTGGGTTTGGCAGGAAATTTCTTGCCTTTTTCAGAGAACCTGGACAAAACATTATCAAGGGGAGGCCACAACGTTTAGCCTTTGAAGTGTGGCTTTAACCCAAATGGACCTCCTGGCTGAGTTAATAAGGGAACCTGTCTTGGCCGATGCATTTACCGCATCCCCGGCTGCATCTGCCAGGAAGGCTACAGCCTATTACCGAGAGTAAATCCAGAACTTCTTGAGTCATTACCCTGCGAGAGGTGCTTATTAACCCTCCCGATTTGCGATCCATAGCAACTCGCATGTTCCCTGTGTCCTCAATGGAGAGGTCAGATCTTTTGTCATCTGGGAGAGGGCAGCGTCCAATTTAGGGACCTTTAGGAATATTTCCACTTCCTCCTCCTTGAAGCGGAATCTTCTACCAAGTTTTAGGTTTGACCAGGCTCCTCACAGGAGACTGCCATTCCTGAAGGACTAAATCCTTCAGCGACTGGTGTAGGGGAAATACGTTTGACTGGTTCTTAACCAGCCCATATACATCTTATCTTGTGCAGAGGTTTCCTTGCTTGAAGGAGTCCCTCCAAGTCCTTTAGACCAAAGAGATGTCTGTTTAGTTTGATGTCTTCCACATCACTATCCAGGCCCATATTAGCCTCTTCCTCTGAACTGGGCTCAGATTTTTCCTGGCTTTCTGCTTCTTCTAACTCTTTCTCTTCCCTCGCCTGAGCTGGGGAAAGGCCCTGAGAGATTGGTAAAATAGCACTTGGCCTCTGTTTAAACAGATTTCAGAAAATCTTTCATTAGACCTGAGGCCTCTTTCCCAGCCAGTTTGTTAATACACCTGTAACAAAATGGCTTGGTGTGGGATTTAGACAATTTTTCTCTGCAGTTACCGCACTTTTTACTGGCACTAGTGCTAGAAGATGAAGAAGGTGGTTTGTCAGAGACCTCCTGAGATCTGCCCTGGGGAGTCTGCAAAAAGGAGATAAAAAAAAAAATCACTCTTCCACCCCCCTTTATTGATGGTTTCAGGCCCCCTTCCCCAGATGTGCAAGAAAAGGCGATATCACTGAGATGATCACGATGAAAAATAATTGGTGTGATAGAACATAAAAACGTAAAAGTCTCTGTTCCAAAACTCCCGTGCACATAGAAAGATGTCTCTGAAATTCCAGGGTACTATGTGTACGGAGATGTATAATAATCCAAGGACACTATAAACACATGATAGGGTACGCTTACCAGCGGTGATGGACACACATACCGTACGGCAGTGGGTCAAACGCGCTTATGGTTCTCCTGTTGGTAACACCTGGAGTAGCGAGATGAATCTTTAATCCAAACGACACACCTTGGAGACGTGGATGGACAGCCAAGACAACACTCCTCAAATTGTAGTGAGAAATGCAGGTTGAGGCAAAACAGGGTAATCCAGCTTGCACCAAAAATAAAAAATAAAAATGTCTGAAGATTTAAACCAGTGCAATTAAGAAAGCATGATGTCAGAAAGTAAGCCAAATTTGCAGTTGGCTTAACCCAGCCTGGGCCCTTTATTTGCAAATGGATACAGCAAAAATTAGATTCTTGAAGAATTGCAGTCATAGGCAAACTTTGGCTCCACGCACGTATTTAACAATGTGAAGCAAACTTATATGCAGAAAATAAATTAAAACACCCAGGGCAATTAAAAAAACCCCACTTGGAATTTTCAATTAAAACACCCAGTGATTCAATTATTTTCTGCATCTACGTGCATACAAGAATATTGTTATATTATTATATATGAATTTTCACTTTATAAGTCATTTTCACGTGACTATTTTTGTAAGCGCTACACATTTATTTTTCCCCCTGCTCCAGAGGTGAGAGCCTAGGGGTTTCCCCGGGGGGATCTAAAGGTTGGTGTCACTCTGCATAACAGGCAAAATACACTTACCGGGCCCCGACTTGCTCTTGCCTGTAGCCACCTGTGCTGCCTTGCCACCCTCCTTTTCCGTGAGGTGGGTAAAAGCAGACACTTCACTCCTTGCAGCTCGCTGGGACCTGGCAGAAGACAGGGAACCTTCAGCCTCCACAGCCACGCGGGTCTGGCATCGCCACCATGCTTTTACTTCCCTATCCTGGACGTGCTCCGCCCCCTTCCTGCTCTGACCAGAAGTCGCGGTTTCAGAGTGAGGCTTGAAGCGCACAAGTGTCCTCCCCCTGGTGTCTTACATCCTCTGGGCTCTAGGAAAATGGCACCCACTGCACACAGGGGGTGATAATAGGAGAACCGAGCTGCTGAGCGGCATGCAATGGTGGGAGAAAATTAGAAACACCCAGACCACCTGCGCCACACCCTGGTGCAACCTGTGAGAAGCTTGAAGCAGCAGGTTAGTGCAGCCCTCACCGGCATTCCTGAACCTGGCTCACAGGGATACCATCCAATGCTTTTAGTCTTCTGGTCAGAGAAAAAAATAAATAAAAATAAAATAAATAATAAAACTTTTTGCTGTAGGAGAAACACAATCAATACTGGAGGGACAAGGTGGGGCCTTTTAACAGCTGTGAACTGATTGTGTTTCCTGAAGGGAGGAGCCTATCATCTCTCATGTGTTGCCGACCTGGAAGCTGAGGTGAGAAAAACTGAGTTACTTACCAGTAACATCCTTTTCCAGGAGTCTCTCAGGACAGCCAACTTAGAGAGATCCTGGCTCCTCCCCTCCTAGGAAACACCGCCTTCAATTCAGGATTTAAGCCTCATCCTCCCGCCGGCCCCTCAGTTCTTAAAGAGTACCCCCGGCCAACTGGGGAGACACAAGAACACGTCAACATACAAATCCTTTTATCTTACCTGACGGTCTTATGTGACGATTCCTCCAAGATATCCAACAACCTGGGTGGGTACCGGTGCTGTCCTGAAAGACTCCTGGAAAAGGATGTTACCGGTAAGTAACTCCGTTTTTCCCCAGTCCGTCTTTCAGGACAGCCACCTTAGAGAGGATAAGCGAGCACCTTACCTTAGGGTGAGACTACCGCCTGTAGCACCTTACGACCAAAGGCTTGGTCTTTAGCTGACAGGAGATCCAGTCTATAGTGCTTCACGAAAGTAGCGAAGCTGGACCACGTCGCAGCTCTACAGATCTGCTCTGGAGAAGCACCAGCCCACTCTGCCTGAGAAGTCGCCACTGCCCTGGTTGAATGTGCCTTAATCCCAATTGGGGGCTCTAACCCTACAAACAAATAAGCCTGACTAATGGCTAATCTTAGCCATCTGGCTATTGTACGCCTAGAGGCTCTGGAGCCTTTCTTGGTCCCTGAAAATAAAACGAACAGAGAATCAGACTTTCTGAAATGAGCTGTATTTTCCAAATACTGCAAGACGCATCTCCTGACGTCTAAGTTATGGAATATATGTTCCTGTTCCCTCACAGGATTTGAACAGAAAGTAGGTAAAACAATTTCCTGGCCTCTATGAAACTTTGAGGCTACCTTTGGCAAAAAGGCCGGATCCGTCTTAAAAATCAGACGGTCCGAAAAAACTTGAAAAAAGGGTGCCCTAATGGAAAGGGCCTCGAGTTCGCTCACTCTTCTTGCAATGGTGATCGCTACCAAGAACACCGTCTTGAGAGTGATCAACCTTAAATTGCAAGATTCCAATGGTTCAAAAGGCTCTTTTGTAAGGGCCTGTAGAACTAATGAGAGATCACATACTGGGAACGGGGAGACTCTGATAGGCCTCTGCCTACCCAGGGCTCTAAAAAGCCTTACTATCCATGGGTCTGTTGCTAGTTGTTTTTCAAGAAAAACGCTTAAAGCGGATACCTGGCCCTTTAACGTGCTGAGGGCTAAGCCTTTATCTGCCCCTGCCTGCAGAAATTCCAAGACTGCCACGGAACTGTGCACCTCAAAAGTTCTTTCTGAGCACCACTTATTAAAAAGCTTCCATACTTTTAAGTAGATGGCCTGCGTTTCCTTCTTTCTACAGCTTAGGAAAGTAGCTACTAAGCGATCAGAAAACCCCTTGCCCCTCAGCAACTCCTCCTCAGAAGCCAGGCTGCGAGGTTCCATCTCTCCACCTGAGGGCAGCAGATTGGTCCTTGAGAAAGAAGGTCTGCCTGGACTGGTAGCATCCAGGGAGTTTCCACCGCTAGCCCCCTCAAAATGGAGAACCATGGCCTCCTGGGCCAGTGAGGCGCAATCAAGATGAGAGTAGTGCTCTCTGCTTGGAACTTTCTTAATACTGCCGGGATCAGAACTGGTGGGGGGGAAGGCATAGCATCTGGAGAACCTCCAGCTCTGTGCCAACGCGTCCACTCCTAACGCCCCTTCCCACCTGTCCATGGAAAAGAACAGACCTGCTTTTGCATTTTCCCTTGAGGCGAAGAGATCCACTGCCGGAACTCCCCACTTCCGGGTTATCATTTCGAAGACCTCTTGTTTTAGAACCCAGACCTCTTGACCTGGGGTGGGATTGATATCAATGAGTCCAGAGACCCCTGGCTGTGGTCCCAGACTTTCAAAATGAAAAGTTGCAGAGGGCGGAAATGTAACCCTGCCCACTGAACTGCTGGGAGAGTGGAGGTCAGTAAGCCCAAGGCTGACATCACCTTTCTTACTGAAACCTGACAGTTGCCTTGGAGGAACAACATTGCTTTGTCTACCTTTTGGATTTTTTCCCAAAGGAGGAAGACTTTTTGCTTCGTTGAGTCCAGTACATAACCTAGGAAAACCACCTTTTGAGAAGGAACCAAGTTGGATTTCTCCAGGTTCAGGAGCCACCCCAGGTTTTCTAAGATGTCTCTTGCTATCTGCAGGTCCTGAATCAACTGTTCTGGGGAAGGAGCAAAAAGGAGAAGGTCGTCGAGGTACGCGACCACCGAGATGCCCCTGAGACGCAGACATGCCAGAACTTCTACCATTACTTTGGTGAAGATCCGGGGGGACGAGGATAGCCCAAAGGGAAGAGCTTTGAACTGAAGATGCAGCACCTCCTCTGAGGTCCTTACCACCAACCTGAGGTATCTCTGATGGTTTTCTGCAATGGGAATATGCAGATACGCATCTTTTAGATCTATCGATGCCATAAACTAATTCGGTGGAAGCAGTGCCTTCACTGAGTACACCGAGTCCATTCTGAATCTCCGGTAGGTGACGGAGACATTCAGAGGCTTCAGATTCAGGATGAGCCTGAATTTCCCTGAAGGTTTGCGGACCACAAAGATGTGGGAGTAGAAGCCTCTGCCTGTCTCTCCCACCGGGACCCGTGTCACCAGTTCCTGTTCCTCCAATTCCTGAAGGGAAGAAAGAAGGGCAGCAGACCTTTCTGTACACCTCGGCATTTCGGTAACCAGGAGTCTTAGTGGGGGAGGATGCGAAAACTCCAATCGGTAACCTCGTCTGATGATCCCCAACACAAACTGATTGGAGGTGATCATCTCCCACTGTGGGAGGAAGGCCCCCAACCTTCCTCCCACCGCGACTTTGTCATTGAGACTTCTTGGGCTGTTCAGGAGGGCAAAAAAAAATAAATAAATAAATAAAAATAAAAATAAAAAAAAAAAAAAAATAAAAAAAAATCGCACCCCACGCCCTTTCCCCTTCTGCCCCCAACTTTTCTTCTGCCGGTCAGTTTTTGGGGGTTCAAATTTTTTCTGAGGGCGAGCCTTTCTTTTAGACTGCTCCCCATACTTCCTTTTGACAGGAAAGGCCTTTTTCTTATCGGCCGTGCGATCTAAAACCGCTTCCAAACCTGGTCCAAATAATAAATCCCCTGTGAGAGGGATCCCACAGAGCTTTATTTTGGACGCACTGTCCCCCTGCCAAGTCTTCAGCCACAGGGCCCTCCTGGCTGAATTAGTCAGGGCTGTGGATCTTGCAGACATTCGTATGGATTCAGCCGAAGCATCCGCAATGTATGCAACTCCTTTAAGCAGCATTGGGAAAGAAGCTAAAATAGTCTCCTTTGCCGTGCCCGCTTCAATATGTGCTCTGATCTGTGTGAGCCAATACTCCATATTGCGTGCCACCACTGTGGCTGCCATGGCAGGCTTAAGATTTGCCTGCGATGAGTCCCATGCTTTTTTTTTTTAAAGAGGGAGTCCATCCTTCTGTCCATGGAGTCCGACAGTACCCCCATGTCCTCGAAGGCCAGGTCGGTGTGTCTAGACACCTGCGAAAAGGCGGCGTCTAGCCTGGAGGATTTGTTCCAGACTAGCTCCTCCTCCTCCGCAAAAGGAAACTTTAGTTTCAATGCCCCTGAAAAGAAGGGTTTCCTTTCCGGGTCCTGCCATTCTTTCTTGACGGCATTGATCAAGACGTCATGGACCGGGAACATTCATTTTTTTCTGTTCCCCCAGACCACTGTACATCTGATCATGAAGTGACAATGCCTTCCTTTCCTCCTGAATACCTAAGGTGGTATGGATAGCCCCTAGGAGCTCCTCCACCTCCTCAAGGGAAAGTTTGTACCGAGAGGTTTTCCTGGATTCACCATCCAGCACCTCTCCATCCGATTCCCCCCTGGGAATCTGAAGCGGCACTGCCCACTTCTTCCTCAATCTCCTCTCTGGAGCCCTCCAGGATCTCCCCACTAGCCAGGGGAACATCCGGTGGGTTAGGTGAAACGCTCTGCTGCACTGGTGGAGGGGTGCTCTGGGACTGAGGCAACTGGAAACTAGAAAAAAGTGCCTTGAAGGACTGGAAAGTGCTAGAAAGCTCCTTTACAGACGCTGCCAGATCTGCCCCCTCACTAGTCCATCAATACATTCTCTACAAAGGACTTTCATCCAAGAGTACCCCAAAGAAGTTCTGCATGAAGGGCATCTCCTCTTGGAACCATGGGGCGACTTGCTTGT
>CM053028.1:287122227-287142312 GCA_028564925.1 Lithobates sylvaticus | reverse complement strand
TCCATAACCAAGTTGAAGATGAGGGGAGAGAGGGGTGTTAAAGCTGAATTTCTAGCTTAATTAAATGATTATAGATACAAAAAAAAATGAAGTGAATAACGCGTTTAAAATGATTAAACCTTTGTCTGTATAAGGATATAAACGTACGATAACAGTGCGAAAAGTTAAACAATCACATTTATTAATACAGGAAAGAAACGTCAGAATAATTTAGAACTTATCATAAACTTAGGTGTTGGTACATGTACAGGGTTATCTAGGCTTTAGGAGATATTTAAGGCCACATGGTTTACAACAGGTATACACTGATCAACAAGGTTATCAAAACATATTAAAGTCCTAGGAGAAAGAGTAAAGATTAGAGATACAGAGAATACATTACACTTCCGGTGGTATGGGAATCCAGAGAGAGACTGAAGCATCCAGCTCTACACATATTTATATGCCAAAAATGCCCCTTCTCTAGTATCAATGTTCATTGGTTCCCGGGGGTAACTCAACTTAATTTCCCATCAATAGCACCTCCCCTTTAGTTAATTCGTTTGAAGGTAACTTAACTAAACAGGAGATCTTCTCATGAATAGGGGACTTAAGTATGCGCAATCATAGCTGGGTTACAGTGTCCGTCCTGATGCATATCAAACACCCTTTGAAAAGAATAACCAGTTGGTTAACCTGGGAGAGGACAAAAGCCTTTGTTAGCCAATGAATTCGGCCCCGCAACGACTACCCCTGCTCCTTTGAATATTAAGTTTAGGTAAACAATCCCGGGCAGTTCTACAACACACCTTTCACCGACCTGTACACAAAAGGAGCTGTCAATTGGATTACATATTCCAACTGACAAAAGTCCCTTAGCTAAATTAACCCTTAACAGAAACAACCTACCAGCTAAAATCATATACACCTCCCGCACATACATCTCCATAAATATATATAAACATATATACACATGCATGCACATATATATATATATATATATATATATATATATATATATATATATATATATATATACACACATATACACATCCGATGGGGCATGGCAATCCAATTCCATTTTAAATATTCAAAATCTCCAACACAGTTCCCCCTGAAGTTCATTCTTGAACTTAAGTAGTCCTTCAGAGATTTTGTACCCACCCACAACAGTCCAGAAGTCCCAACCCTTCCCCACCACCACCATGGCCTCCTTTTCCTTTCTTGAACACGCCGGAACTCCTCAAGGTAGGCTTAAGACAGGAAACAAATCCAGGTGCCCTTGAGGCTTCACATCTAAACCATGAGTGTCTGTACTGCAATGTTTCATCGCCCCTCTGCCTTGGAAGAGCGGAACTCCAACATTGATGGCGGGATCCTGGCATATCTAGTCCTGTAACTTGGTGAGACCGTGTAGTGGTTTCTCCGCTTGGATCGGACCGCGAGACAGCACTTTTCAGCATGGTGAAGAACAGTTCAGGGTAGTCTTACTTGTCACATTTGTCTCAAGAGATGACTTGATTGTCTTCAGGTGGTGGTTGGGCGGGCCTCCAGACCGTCGTGCATGAATACATAAAACAAACAAAAAAGGAGAATGTCAGTGTACAGATATTGGAGAAATGCCAGACAGGAGCAATGGTCATCAAGACTTAATACTTATAAGGGGTGCAATGGGGATGAGTAAAGTGGGCTCCCCACAGGGAACGGAGTCCAAGCAACAGACAGTATCATCCATGGCCCTTGATGGTAGGGATAGTCAACACTGCCTGTTATTGCAAGGTCCCGGGGTCCACCACACTTGCTCACGGGGCTCAGGTTAAAGCAGTAGGTAGACTAAGGGGGTAGCATTACATTAAGACATAAAAACACGGGATGTCCAGGGATACTTTTGGTTCAAAAATATGGTACACTACTGGCGGGCAGGGAAAATCCTTTTAAACAGATACATTATCTTGAGAAGATGGATGATGAAAACCCAGAGAAAAATTTAGAATGAAGCAAAAGAAACGGAAGAGAGGTGAGTAATGAAAATGAACGAAAATGGTGGAATTAATAATGGAAAGGGAAGAAGAAAAAAAACCTACAGATTTAATGCTACTCCAACCAAGACGGTTAAAGAGCATGGAATCTGGGTTAGACAAAAAACAAATATAATGGTTGGAAAAAAAAAAAAAATAAAAATAAAAAAAAAATAAAAAAAAATAAAAAAAAAAATAAAAAAAAAAAATAAAAAATAGTACCAAAAAAAATAAAAAAAAAAATATAGTTTCTAAAAAAAATGTTTTCTCCCATACTAGCAATTAGCAGTTTTTTTTTCTAGGTCAGGTATACAGATTAATAATGAGGGGGAGGAAAAAAAAATAAAAAAAAAAAAAAAAAAAAATGATCAAAACTTTTTTTTTTTGGAATTTAGGTAAAACCTGACCGCATATTATTATTACAAATTGAAAAGGCTTGTCTCTAGAACCAAAAAAAGAAAAAAAAAATATATAGTTCTATAGTCCTTTCTTAAATGCTCAAATTCTTGGTACTGGTCGGGATTGGATCAGGCTTCTTCCGAGATGTGTTCCTGAGTTAGTGGCCTTTTCTGTTCCTTGAGAGAAGATACCTCGTTGAGGTACACATTCTCATAGCTTTTGCGTTCATTCTCCTGATAGTAATGCACATTATTACTTGCATCAGGAAAAGCAATAAGGCTACACAGATTAGGACAACAACAGGGTGGAGTAAAATGTTTAGGAAAGCTGTAGCGTTAGGACTGTACCCAAATAAACTTTCCCACCAGGAAACCTTAGCGTCTGCGTCTAAAGCGTGGGATACTTGGATCAATCTATTTTGATCATGGGTGAGACGTATGGTGGCTTGTTTCTCAGCATCCTTTAGCACATTTAATATTTCATCCTGTTGTCCGAAATCTACCAGCCAAGCTTTTAACTCAGCCCCAAATCCCAGAGGAAGTTTCTGTAAATGTATGGGGGTATCAGGCTTGATATCAAGCCTTTTCTCTGGGGTAATAGGGGTCCGCCCTTGTGTCCCTGCTATATCTATTCCCAGGACAGGGGAAGATGTGCAGTAGACTCCCTGAGGTAGGGTACCCCGCTGAGTACAGTTCAACCCGTAGACAGAGTATAGAGCGTCACTGGACGTCTGATACCAGCACCAATATCCTTGCCCCAAGTATTTTACATAGGGCTGGGACATTTCCTCGGCATCCATGAGACATGACCCTTCCTTGTGCCAGCATTGTTGTCTCATGATCCTGTCCTGTTTCCCTTGGCATAGTACCACCCCTTCCTTTCTCCAGCACCCATCGGTATCAATCATTTGAGGTTGTCCGGACTCATAAACCATCAGATCATGATGGACTCGGGGGTGTAGCAGGGTAGAGCCCGATAGGATAGTACCCAAATTGACTGTGGTATAAGCACGATGTTCAGTCCCTGCAACCGGAATCAGGGATGAGACAGTGCAAGTCAGGTTTTTACAGCCATGGAACTGAGTCATCCACCAATCCATATGGCTCATAGCAAACTTGGATACTACCCTACCTGCTTGTTTTCTCAAATTTAGTGGAAATTGTCCCGCTGAAAAAGAAGCAATCATTACTCTGAGGTCCTGGGACAGTTCTGATTGTACCTGGGTGCAGGATAAAGCAAGTTGGATGCTTTCCTGTACTTGGGATAAACCCGCTATCAATCCTGTGAACTTCTGTTTCATTACCTCGGATAATGAGGCAGTAGCATCGATATGAGCATGTTGTAGATTTTCGAGTATATGATTAACGTCTAGCTGCACCTTAACCCCTTCTCCCACATGTTGTGCCAACCCTCCTAATTTGTTTCTGAGTACTTCTAAATCCATTGTGTTTAGACTACCCAGGGCAACACCCCCTGCTCCTAAGGCAGTTTCTATTAGGCCCCTCTTTACTCTAGTGTGGGAATATTCTGAATATCCAGATTGCAGCCATCCCTTCAACATGTATACCTGATTCTTTGTGAAGGCTACACACCGTTTATCCCACTTATCCACCCGGAAATCAGATAAGGTTATTCTCCATGTATATAACATAAATTGGGTGTCTGTTAATACTGTCCAGTGAGAGGAGAGTAAAGGGATGACTAGATCCGCTGCCTTCACTATAGGAGCCTTACAGGAGTCTGCACTAATTTTTGCTGGCACAAGAACATCTAACTCATTGGGCATCCGTACAACTGTCACACAGATCTTTCCTCGCCCTTTCCAGGGATACCAATGTTTAGGATCAATAACGGGGGTACTGATTCCGGGGAACATGTCATCACTCCTAAGCTTTGTCATTTGCCTAAAGGTCCAACAGCCTTCGTCAAATGCGTTGCAGAAAGGCCACACAAATGGGCCATCCAGATGCAAGTCTAAATCCAGATCATATCCTTAGGGATCCTGCCAGTCTACAGTCATATGCACGCCTCTCATTTCTTCATTCATTGGCCTTCCATTCATCCACTCATTCACGCTAGGCAGATCCACACCATTGCATAAGACATCCCACTTCCATGGGTTTGGACCGTTAAAAGCCAGGGACTGATTTGGGGGCCAAAAAGCGGTGTCGATAACATAGTGACCCTCTATTTTGGAGACACAAGTCTCTCTCATTACTTGCAACACAAAGGCATGTATGGACAGTCTTGGTTGTGAATCCAGGACCTCATACTGTTTGTTTTTAGCATCTGTCCTAATTTTTAAGATTACTGTGTTGGTGTATTTGGTAGAGAGAGTCACATTTGCTCGTTCATACCAAATGGCCTGATGGGCGCTACTACAATTCAACTGCAAGACAACCTTTTTCTTTGATAGGTAATTAAGTGGATGTGTCTTCCTATTATAGGTGGAATTTTTAGTAATCAGAATCTCAAGGGTTCCATCGGCAGGGTGGAAACACTTGTCCGCTAATGACCCTTGAACAAGTTCTGGGAAATCATAATAGTACCTTTTATGTTCTTTCTCTTCCCCCTGATTGAAGATGATGTAAACAATATACCACCCTTCATAGTTCTCCCCTGTAGGATCTATGGGATACAACTTGCTGTTTTCGCATTTTATCCTCCAGACCTCTAACCCCTTGGTTAAGTTGGTTATGGACATCTCATAGGCCTGGGTATCAAGATCTACAATCATCCGGTTGTTAGATTGACTGTCATTTGGTCTTTCAGGAAAAAGTCCTGGTATTAGACATTCCACATCCTTGGGATCCCCATCCCCTTCACACAAGTCAATGTCCACGTCTTGGTGATATGTCACATACATTATGGTATCAGGGCTCTCTATCACCACCTGCTGTATTCGTTCCCGCTCATCAGGACTGGTCTTAACGTATGCCAGACTGCAAAGCCAATCCAGCAGATACCCTGCATTAGGGTCTCCAGAGGCTGTATGAAATGTGTAAGGGTGGGGATCAAGGCCGATGGTATGTTCTAAGTAGGTCCCATCAAAACCCATCCCTGCTATGGCATGAATGAGTACATACCCATGAAAGTACATTGGGTAACTGGGGAGTAGTTGTCCTTGTTTGCATTCGGCCTTATGGATCTGTGTGTGACTCCACCCCTCAGGTTTTATTACCCATTTACTATACTCCTCCGGTGGGGTCCAGGGTACAGGCACTGGTTGGGTCTCCCCCTTAGGAGCTAGTGGTTCTTGAGCAGAAGCAAGAACATACCAGAAACCTAAAAAAAGGGGGGATGTGCCCATCCCTCCCAGCTCCCTAAACCTCCTTCTGAACTTGTTTGCAATGAGAAGCATGCACCCAAGAGATTTTTCCCTCTATCTTCACTGAGGTGGGGGTGGTCAGCAATACCTGGTAGGGACCCTCAAACCTGGGCTCCAGTCCTCTTCGTTGAAATTTCTTGATCACCACCCAATCTCCGGGCTGTAGGGAGTGAGATTTACCGTCAGAATTTGGGTCTGGAATAGAAGAGAACACTTGGGCATGCAACTTTGTGAGCTGCTTATGTAATTCCTGTACATACATCTTTAGGGAACAATGCATTAAAAACAATCCTGTCATTGGGGGTCTCCCAAACAATATCTCGAATGGGGATAGTTTTTCTGCACCTCTAGGAGTGTGTCGCATAGATTTCAATACCAGAGGGAGAGCTTGCACCCAAGTAAGGCGCGTATTTTCACAAATTTTGGCTAGTCTATTCTTGATCACTCCATTATACCTTTCCACCTTCCCTGATGCCTGTGGGTGATAGGGAGTATGGAACTTTTGTTCAATTTGGAGTCCTCCCATAACCTCGGCCATCACTTGGCCTGTGAAATGGCTCCCTTGATCAGATTCTATGGTCTCCATTAGGCCATACCTGCATACAATTTCCTGCAATAGTTTCTTTGCGGTGACTGACGCAGTAGCCTTGGCTACCGGCCATCCTTCGATCCAGCCCGAAAACATGTCTACACATACTAGGACAAACTGGTATTGTTGGCATTTTGGCAACTGAATGTAATCGATCTGCAGTCTCTGGAAGGGATACTGCGCTTTGGGCAAATGCCTAGTAGGGGTTTTGACAAGCCTCCCAGGATTATGTATTTGACATGTTTCACACCCTTGACAGAATCTCTCTGCAACAGTGGTGAATCCGGGGGCCACCCAGTGGGATGTGATGGTGGAGATCATTGCTCCTTTGGACAGATGAGAGGGGCCGTGTGATGCCTCAGCTAAATAGGGATATAGTGCTGGGGGGGCACAGTACCTTCCATCCTCATGGGCCCAAAGTCCAGCTGTTACTTTACATCCCTGGTTTTGCCACTTCCGTTTTGTCTTTTCATCGGTTTGCACTTGCAATTTCTCCAGAACAGTCAAGTCAACCTGATCAGGACTATCGGAGTAAGGAAGATTTCCACAGACTCAGTACCAGTTACAGCAGCTGCCTTTGCAGCGGTGTCTGCTTTAGCATTCCCAAGTGAAACCTCATCCGTGCCTTTGGTGTGTGCTGCACATTTTAAGACTGCCACTTCCTCTGGAAACCAAAGTGCCTCAAGGACTTTCTTAATGAGCTCACCATGTTTAATAGGTTTTCCACAGGTGGTCAGGAAGCCTCTCAGTTTCCATAATTGGCCAAAATCGTGACATATGCCAAACGCATATCTTGAGTCAGTGTAGACATTGAGTTTCTTCCCTTTCCCTACTATGCAAGCTTGCATGAGAGCCATAAGCTCTGCAACCTGGGCGGAATGATGCCCCGGTAGCTTTCCTTGGAAAAGAATTTCATCCTTGGTGACTACTGAATACCCAGTGACAGGGTGCCCTTTTTCTGTATAGAAGCGGGACCCATCTACAAAAACAGTGAGGTCAGCATTGTGGAGGGGAGTGTCTCTCTGTGCTTCCAGATAGTGATCCTCCATTTCTGCATTGCAGTCATGGCCTTCTATTTCATCTTGCGATGTCTCTGGTAGCAGCATAGCTGGATTTAATTTTGCACATCTTTTGAGGGTAATATTTGTGGGTGTTAAAAGTGCCAGTTCATATCTGGTTAATCTCGCTGATGAAATGTGCTTTGTGGTCAGGTTCTGCATGACCACGTGAACCTCATGGGGTACATAGACTTCTAATGGGTTCCCTAGCACAATGTCTGCAGTTTTATTCAACATTTCAGCAGCTGCTGCCACCGCCCTCAGACAGGGTGCCATTGCATTGACAACTGTGTCAATCTGACAGCTGTAATAGCCAATGGGCTTGTCATGTCCTCCATGATCCTGTGTCAGGACTCCAGCAGCGTGGCCTCTGGACTCATGACAGTAAAGCCGGAATCCCTTGGTATAATCAGGCAGGCCCAAAACGGGGGCTTCACTGATGGCAGCCTTCAAGGTCTGAATAGCATGTATTTGCTCTTCACTGAGTTCCAGTTTCCCCTGTATGTTTACAGAGTCATAGAGCGGCTTACAAACATTGGACATCTCTGGTATCCACTGTCTGCAATACCCTACCAACCCTAGGAATCCCCTCAATTGCTTGGCATTTTGTGGCATTTTGCTATTCAGAATAGTCTTCTTTCGGTCTTGTGTCAAGTGTTTTTTCCTTTGGAGATGCAATGGCCCAAAAACACAACTCGGTCCATGTTGTATTGTAACTTGGCGGGGGATACTCGGCATCCCTCCTCTCCAAGGTGATTCAACAAGGAGATAGTGGCCTGTCTACATGCCTCTCTGGTGTCGCCTCCAATCAGCAAGTCATCTACATACTGAAGGAGAGTGACCCCCTCCGGACAGTGCCACCTGTCCAGGCATTCTTTCATTGCTTTGCTGTACTCATTAGGGCTAGATACCATACCCATGGGCAATCTACTCCAGGTATACTGCTGCAGTTCAAAGCTGAAGGCAAAGAGGTATTGACAGTCAGGGTGGAGTGGTACCGTAAAAAAGGCATCCTTCAAATCCATAACTGTGAAATATTGATTAGAAGGGAGGATGTTACTCAGAATAGTGTGAGGGTTTGGGACCACTGGAGCATCCTCTTGGATGATTTTGTTAATTGCCCTCAGGTCTTGTACCATCCGATAAACATTCCGGCCTGGCTTCTTCACAGGGTACAATGGGGTATTAGCTGGTGAACTCACTTTCACCAGTATACCCTCTTTGAGGAGGTGTTTGATTTGGTCTCTAATTCCCTCCAATTGAGCCAATTTCAAGGGATATTGAGGTAATCTGGGAATGATAGCATCTGGTTTTAGTTTGATCCTAACAGGGGGGCAGCGGATCATAAGTCCGGTGTTCCCCTCTTTAGCCCAAACATCTGGATTGGTGCTTTTGAATAAATCACTGGGCAAGCTTTCTGCAAGGCTGGTATCCAGTTCCAATTTACACAAAGCAATGATGCTATCCCAGGTTTCTACCATTTGGTGTTTGTCAGGATCAGAAGGGATGTTTACTTCCACTCCATCCTCCGTAAAATGTATTTGTGCTCTCATTTGTGAGAGCAAATCTTTTCCCAGCAAATTGCAAGGAACTGAATCACTCAAGAGCAGGGAGGCTTCAGTTTGAAAGGGTCCAACTCGAACTTTTGTGGGAATGGTTTCAAATAGGGGATATGATATACCTCCTAGCCCAACTCCTCTTACGGTATTTTGAATGGGAAGATTCACCTCACTGGATTTTAAAATGGTCCGAGCTGCCCCGGTGTCGATTAATAGGTTTAGGGTCTGTTCATTTAATTGCATTTGTACATAAGCACTACCTTGCTCATTGGTCGAGATTACAGGCAACACCGGGAGCTCTCCCCGTCATTTGAGGTCTTTTTCCGATTCCCTCTCCTGACGGGGTGGCCTATTTTGTTTTGGGGCTCTACAATTCCTCTTGTAGTGACCGGGTTTGTGGCAGTTGAAACAAACCGGTTTCCCTTTTGGTTTTTCTCCAAGATCTGCACTGTCTGACTGATCAGTGACGACGCAGATCTTTTGAGGTTTTTGTGACTCCCAATCAGCTATATTTCTTTCAATAGCGGTGGCAAGGGACAATAGAGAGGAGAGGGGCTTATCTCTCCAGTCTGGATTTGCGGTCATCAATTTTTCCCTGATGTGTCCTCTCAACCCGGTGATGAAGCTATGTATCAATACGGGTGATAGGGCACTGTTAGTAATGTCCCCACCAGCTGATTCTACGGCTTGTTTGAAGTGATTGTAGTATGTCATACACTCTTCCTTTGGACCTTGGATCACTCCTGACACCTTGGTCCAAGACTGAGGAGGATAGACGGTTTTTATCAACTGAGCCAATTGTTTAGTAAGCATATCTCCCTGATGGCTGGTGTCAACATATAGGGTTCGTGGAATATTAGTTTTACTGAGGATTTCATCTAAGTCCCCATCTCCACACACCCTTTTCATTATTTGAAGCATATTACTCCAGTTTGCATTGTAGCTTGCCTGGATGTCTAGCAGCTCTTTGGCAAATTTAATAGGGTCTGTCCTTGGATGGGGGATAATACTCAGGAATCCCTTCATCTCAGAGGGAGTCCATGGCACATGATGTGTCATCTTTCCTGTGGACCTTCCACTGTTGTCATAAACCACTTGCTCTCTTACAGGATAGACCGATACGTCATCCGAAAAAGATATCAGTTGTGGATTGGTCTTTCGGGATTCCATCACAGAATCCCACTAAGACTGGGGAAGATTGTTGCTGCCAGGTGGGGGCACCTTATCCAACTGCAAAGTGCCTTGAAGGGTGGCATTAACAGTCCCATGGTACGTAGGTGTGCCTACATTGGGTGATATGCTTTCTGCATGGGGGTGACACCACCCCAGCCCTTGCTGTGGGGTGCTCGATACTTGGGGGTATAAAGGTACATAGGCTGTGTACTCTGTAGCACAACTGCCTGTATGGTTGACAGCAGCGGAATGGTTAGTTGGACACCGCCTAGGGGAGAATGCTGGCTTGCAGCCAGTACATGGGGGATTACTATATTCCAGAGGTTCTTCCGTCAGAGGGGAAGAAGCTCTCCCTTTTGGGGGTATATGGTCTCCGGAACTGGGGAGACGTGTCTCCCCTGATTCCAGCCTTGCATTTTCCTGGCTTGTTGTGCTATCTCTTTCATTACGGTTCAATGCTTCACAGGAAAAGTGGTTCTTTGGTTCATTGGGGGTCCTAATTGGGGTGTTAAACTTGGCAGCCAGTTGTGACTTCCCCTTTTTGTCATCTGCTGATAGATGACCATTCCTATCAGCTTCTGAGTATCTCGCCAACAAGGACTGGGCGATGGTATAAGGCCCCAATCCCGACAGTTCCTCATTGTCCCCCTGTTCATCACTGTCACTACTCTGGGGATGTGGTTTTATTGGCTGTCCCTGTTTGTCCTTACTTCGCAGCCTCATGTTGTGCGTTTTCTCCTTAACTCTTACCGTAAAAATATTCACATCATCAGCTCTATGCATGGATTCTACCATCCATGCGCTCCACGCATCTTTCTCATTTGTGCGTGTCATCTTCCCGCGGTGATTGTACCACAGGGCTTCCCAAGCTTTTGGTTTAAAAGTACCTTTTTTAGAATAATTTCTTCCAGTCCACTGATCCCACTCTTGCATATATTTCACAGTCCAAGGCCCATATTTATCTATCATTTCTTCCTTCGGGGTCAAGTGGTATGGTTCCCCACGGTTAGACACCCTCTTTAAAGCAATTCGATTACCCATCCTTTACGGACAATGGACCTTGAACTGATCCCCCAACCTCTTTAGAGGTTGCCTTCTTCAGAGGTAGCGACCCTCTGGACAAGAAGTGGGTAGATAGGCCCTTCCCCTATCAACGTTGCTGCCTTTTTTTCACTGCTTGCCAGAACAATATTCTCTGTCTTGGCTACAGTCCTTCAAAAAATTAGCCTAGAGATTTTCCTGAACCAAATAATAGTCCAATCCCTTCCGTGGACTTTTCTGAAATATTCCAAAAGAAATGCCTAACAAAAAGCTTATTACTTCTGTTATCTCAAGAATGTTTAGCACAAACTTGGATAATCCGGACCCTATGCGTATTATTACAGGAGGTAGTTAACTGATGCACACCTTTGCGATATGAGTTATAGTAGTTACAACAGGTCTAAGTACAAAATTTAGGATCCCCAGTTAGTAGTTTACACAGAAAGATAGATCCATGTACAGCAAGATCATTCAGTGTGTCCTAGGCCCACAGGTGCATTTCAATCTCAAAGATTGGGAAGCGTCTTGACCTAGACTCATGCAAGGGTCAATCAGAAGCGCTTGTTGTCAGAAAGGCCCAGATCCTATTTTTTTTCACTGCCTTCAAGCGTCCAATCAGAGCCCATATCATTCATTCCGACACCCTCCTGCAATCTTGGCCTAATTGAGGCAGGATGTCTTCTCATACACTCTCAGTACAATTTATTTCACTTATACTGTTCATATCAGTCTCATCAAAGTATTAGTGCAGACAAAATGTTATATACCTATAAACAGTGTTCAAAGAAGCTTGCTAGTTTTGAATGTGAAAGAAAGGGTAGGCAGATATATAAACAAGGCTTACCTTTTTTGTAGTTCCCCACATATAAAATCGCCAAACCGATCAAAACGTTAAGCCTCCTCACATGGGGCACCATCTGTTAAAGCTGAATTTCTAGCTTAATTAAATGATTATAGATACAAAAAAAAATGAAGTGAATAACGCGTTTAAAATGATTAAACCTTTGTCTGTATAAGGATATAAACGTACGATAACAGTGCGAAAAGTTAAACAATCACATTTATTAATACAGGAAAGAAACGTCAGAATAATTTAGAACTTATCATAAACTTAGGTGTTGGTACATGTACAGGGTTATCTAGGCTTTAGGAGATATTTAGGGCCACAGGGTACACAACAGGTATACACTGATCAACAAGGTTATCAAAACATATTAAAAGTCCTAGGAGAAAGAGTAAAGATTAGAGATACAGAGAATACATTACACTTCCGGTGGTATGGGAGTCCAGAGAGAGGCTGAAGCATCCAGCTCTACATATATTTATATGCCAAAAATGCCCCTTCTCTAGTATCAATGTTCATTGGTTCCCGGGGGTAACTCAACTTAATTTCCCATCAATAGCACCTCCCCTTTAGTTAATTCGTTTGAAGGTAACTTAACTAAACAGGAGATCTTCTCATGAATAGGGGACTTAAGTATGCGCAATCATAGCTGGGTTACAGTGTCCGTCCTGATGCATATCAAACACCCTTTGAAAAGAATAACCAGTTGGTTAACCTGGGAGAGGACAAAAGCCTTTGTTAGCCAATGAATTCGGTCCCGCAACGACTACCCCTGCTCCTATTAAGTTTAGGTAAACAATCCCGGGCAGTTCTACAACACACCTTTCACCGACCTGTACACAAAAGGAGCTGTCAATTGGATTACATATTCCAACTGACAAAAGTCCCTTAGCTAAATTAACCCTTAACAGAAACAACCTACCAGCTAAAAATCATATACACCTCCCGCACATACATCTCCATAAATATATATAAACATATATACACATGCGTGTACATATATATATATATATATATATATATATATATATATATATATACACGCACATCCATACACATCCGATGGGGCATGGCAATCCAATTCCATTTTAAATATTCAAAATCTCCACCACAGAAAACTGGAGAAATTGGGCCAGCAGGATTATCTGTGCCGGGGGCTGAGGTTGGGTCTGTAGCAAGACAAGGAACATGAAGGTGATTCCTGAGGACATACATGACCAACCAAAGGTGCAACAGGGGCTCCAATTCGGTGGTAGAGAACAGGGTATTAAGGTTGTTTAGTTGGTCAGGTGAGAGACTAGGGAGGTGGACCTAGTCAAGGAAGGCCTGTATGGAATCTATATTTGGATGCTCAAGAGATGTATCAGCCTTTAAGTTATACAGGGTGCTGTAGTAGCTACTGAATGCATCTGCTATGGCCTGTGGATCTATTACTTTAGTTTTGTTCAAGGGGTCATAGAGGTAAGGTATTTGAGCCTTAGTGCCTTGGATTTCTTAGGCTAGAAGTTTCCCCGCTTTGTTTCCATGAATATTTGGACCGCGTTTAGTGGTGGTCAAATTTTCTAATAAATAGGATCTTAAGTCAAGTCGCAGCTTAATCCGCTTAGATTTAAGGTCAGTAAAATGTTTTTTTTTTTTTCGCAAGTCAGTGGTCTGAATCTCTGAAAGAAGGGAGTCAAGATGCTGCTTCCTTAACTTCTCATCCCTGGCCCCTAATTGAATAAAAAGACGCATAAAAGCCTTAAGCATGGCCCATAGTGTATTAGGTTTGCTAATTTAACGAAAAAAGTCCTCAAGGTCGTCACGTAAGGAGCTTGCATATGGGGTGGTTTGTAGAATCTTTGTGTTCATACGCCATAGGTAAGTAGAGAGTAATTTTGGACAGTCCTCTATAGTGATGCATAACAGTGAGTGTTTCAACCATGTTATGGGTATGATGGTAGATGAAGAAATCTTCTGGAGGGTCTATTGGTCTGTCAGAAACAAATCTTTTCTCAAGTAATGCCGCTTACACACGACCAGACTTTTCAACGGACTAGGTCTGACGGTCTTCCCAACGGACTTTCGGCGGAGTTCCGACGGACTTTACAAATGAACGGACTTGGCCACACACACTCACACAATCACACCAGAGTTCAACGGATTCAACGTACGACCGGACTAGAATAAGGAAGTTCATAGCCAGTAGCCAATAGCTGCCCGAGCATCGTTTTTTGTCCGTTGGACTAGCATACACACAAACTGATTTTTCGACCGGACTTGAGTCCATCGGAAAAATTTGAAACATGTTCGATTTCTAAAGTCCATCAGATTTTTGGACAGCAAAGGTCGGAGGGAGCCCACACATGATCGAACTGTCCGACGGATTTGTTCCGTCGGACCTAGTCCATCGAAAAGTCCGGTCGTGTGTCGTGTGTACGCGGCATAAGTGTTTTGGCATGGAGAGAAGAATGTATAATCCCGTTCTTCTACATGTTGGTATCTCCACACATCGTATAAGTTGAAGGAGGATAGGAGGGTGTCCAGTGCTGGTCTGCTTCTTGTGGATAAAGTAGTGGAGTCCAGACCAGGGTCTGGGGTGGCTTTAAAGTCCAAACACCAAATTGATGCTCCTTGTTGGATTGAGGCTCCTTTGTTGTGTAGTTTTCGGAAGAAGAGAAAAGTTGGTGGACGTTCGGTGCATGTACATCGATGGTGTATGGAACATTGTTGATAGTACATCGGAGGATTAATGAGGAAACGACCTTCGGTCTTCTTGATGTATTCTTGTAACAGGAAGAACGGAGAATTATTGATGGCAATTAATATGCCCTTTTTCTTTACAGGAGCTGAGGCTGTGAAAATATCGGTAAAGCTTTTGTTGGAGCAGGCAGGTGGGTTAGACTCTTAAAAGTGTGTTTCTTGGGCGCAGAGGATATCACATTGGTTTTGAGTAGCAAGTTTCAAGAGTAAAGCCCATTTCGCTGGGTGGTTAAGACCCTTAACATTGATGGAAAGGATTTTGATAGTCATTGGTTTATACTACTTTGCTGTGGGATTGGCGTTACAGTGGAAGGGACGTGAACCAAGTACAGAGTCAGCAGTTAGCAGAATTAGTAGAAAGGGTGGGCAATCAACCTGTCATGGTCTGGAGTCAGGCTCAGAGACCAGTAGCTATAGCAGCTGATCATGCAGAAAGTAAGATGCACTGACAAGAATAAAAAATTAAACAGTGAATGAAAGTGCACAATGCATTTAAGGTGCAGATAGTGAAGCATAAGTGGAGCTAGTCTGCTTGACTAGAGAGAGTTATACATATATAGATATGCACAAAAAAACTGGGTTGCAAAAAAAAAAAAAAAATGCAGAATGCGATTTGCAAAAAACTGAGTCGCAAAAAAACGCAGAATGCGATTTAACAGAAAAAATGCGATTTCAACAGAAAAAAAATGCAAAATAGAGTAGCACAAAGTTGTTATATAAGAACAAGGCTGGAAATTAATATCCGTAAAGAGGTAAATGTGACCAAAATTAAGTAGCATGCACATAGGTCCGTGATTTAGAGAAAAAGTCCTTGACAGTTTGATAACTGTGATTACAAATCTCGGTGTAAGTGATATGATCCTTATACAGAAGTGGTGTTCGTGCAGTGGGGTGTCATAAAATAGTGGGGGGCGTTCCTCTTCGTCCGGGGCACACTATGATAAGTAATGGACCCTTACCTTGCGGTAAAGGGTTAACCGCATAAAGATAGTAATATGGGTTCTGCTGTCCTCTTCTTCTGACATGCTGCTCTGCCTAGGAGGGTGTGTGTTTCCTTCTTCCTTCCCTGGCTCCTGGTATCTTTAGCCTTATCTCTCTCGCCAATCGCCGGAGTGGTGGGTGAAAAATAAAGGGGGAGCCGTATAGTGTAGTACGTTTAAATAATAGCTTAGTAAGCAGTTTATTCAAGCATTAAAATCGAAAACTCACAGTAAAAAAAACTCACAAAAAAAAAATAAAGGTTTTGCTTATCTCCAAACGAGCACCGAACTCGTTATCTTTCAGGTATGAATGCCTCTCCGTGTCCCTACGCGTGGCGTCATGTGACTTCATCAGGGGATCCTTTACCGCAAGGTAAGGGTCCATTACTTATCATAGTGTGCCCCGCACGAAGAGGAACGCCCCCCACTATTTTATGACACCCCACTGCATGAACACCACTTCTGTATAAGGATCATATCACTTACACCGAGATTTGTAATCACAGTTATCAAACTGTCAAGGACTTTTTCTCTAAATCACGGACCTATGTGCATGCTACTTAATTTTGGTCACATTTACCTCTTTACGGATATTAATTTCCAGCCTTGTTCTTATATAACAACTTTGTGCTACTCTATTTTGCATTTTTTTCTGTTGAAATCGCATTTTTTCTGTTAAATCGCATTCTGCGTTTTTTTGCGACTCAGTTTTTTGCAAATCGCATTCTGCATTTTTTTTTTTGCAACCCAGTTTTTTTGTGCATATCTATATATGTATAACTCTCTCTAGTCAAGCAGACTAGCTCCACTTATGCTTCACTATCTGCACCTTAAATGCATTGTGCACGTTCATTCACTGTTTAATTTTTTATTCTTGTCAGTGCATCTTACTTTCTGCACTATCATCTTATCATCACACTCCGCAGATTGAGATATCAACTTTTTTCTACACTGTATCGCATAGCCAGTGTTATTATATATATACCAGCACCTCACAGTTTTACTATATATACCGACACGTCACGGTTATATATATTTATTCTTTGCAGTATGCACTTTATATTTTATATTGATCTACACCATATGTTCACCTAATATATTTTTTATATATTTTATTGATATTTTTTATGTCTCATATGTATGATGTTTTACTAGCTATTATATGAATGTGCCATTAGTCATTTTGACACTCTCGCACTGTTTACATATTTATCTATCGGCAAACACTATTATCAGTATATTTATTGATCGCAGTACATTGTGCTTACCACTAGGTATCATTCACCTCACACTCAGAGTTTGGATCTAACTGGTAGACGAGACAATACAATTGTCTATTACCATTGTATACATTAGGGGTTCACGCCTTTGCTCCAATACTGCCACCTTGAGGCAGATCTAATACATTCCCCTGGGGAACAGCGCAGCATCACCCCCACTTTTCTATACATTGTTCAGTAGGTACGGTCTGACCTACATTCGGTGCTTGCAGCAGTCCCCCCTCATTCAACCCTTCCCTCCCATCCCCCACCCTTCCCTCTCCACGGTAGCGCAGGAATACTCTATCACATTCTATAGCAGCTGATCAGGTATTCACGCAGGTCACCCTGGCTGATGACACGGGTTCACCTGAGGTGCGGAGTCTAAGCACTAACCGGTATTCACCAGAGCTCCTGATGGTGGAGATGGGCTTTGCTGCGTGTTAGTGCCAGGTCGCGGTCCTCAGGATAGCCCCACCAGGAGGTGAGCAAGCCGGGGTCCGGTAGCAGATATAACAGCTGGGGATCAAGCAGAAGCATAGTCGAGAAACAAGCCTAAAGTCGGTAACAAATAGTTGCAGGTTGGGATTCAGCAGAAGCGTAGTCGAGGAACGAGCCAGATGTCGGTAACGAATGGTAGCGAAGATACAGTTGGCAGCAGAAGAAACAGGAGCAAGATTGGCTGGTGAAGGCACAATATTCTGGCAACCAGGAAGTGCAGAGGCATGGCTTAAATCAGGAAGTTCATGGGAGGAGCAAAGGGTTCAAGGTTCAAGGCAAACAAGATCATTCAAGGAATTGTCTAAGGAACTATCCAAGGAACTGTTCAAGGAGCTGTCCAGCGTTCCAGGTAGCTCAGCAAGCAGAGTCACTGCCAGACACACCAGGGGTCCCAGGTTCAAGCCCAGGTCCTAATACAACCTGATATAGTCACTACAGTAATTGTTAAAACAAAGGAATAACTAAAGAGAAAGAAAATCAAAACTTGCTCTAGGTAAACACCTAGATATCGCTTCCTGAGGATAGGCACAACTGGTTCCAAGGAATGCAAGGTTGGGGGTAAAGAGTTCACCAAACCGAGTGTGGGCAAGCAACACATCAGTCCGCCTTTGTGCGGACATTCCTGTGTCTGCTAATAGGTTTGGCGGATCTTAGTGGCCATAGGGGTCAGGTAAGAAGCCTAATTCTCTTGTTTTCTTCAAAAATTGCTCTTTGACGTGAAAAAAAATGAATTCCGAGAATCGCATCTCTAGGCACCGTGTCAGATTAGGCCTTGAGCGTATGAGGATAGGTCAGGGGTCTGTATTTATTGAGGTATTCCACGGATATTGATAATATTCTGACGGGACCTATCAATGATGGCATTCAGTATCAATAATGTCATTCACAGTGTTAGTAACATCTCCTATATTTGCTTCAATCTGGGAGAATCTATCTTCCAGCAAATCTATGCTGTGGCCTAATCTATGCATGTGCATGATTTTTGAGTATAGCCTTAAATACTAAAGCCTTAGGCTAGGCATAAAAACAAGTGCTATCATCCAAATATTATATAAGGAAAAAGGGGGAAGAGGGAGGGTGGGGAAAGTTTCTAAAGCTGTCTTACATATACATATTGCATACATAATCATCAGCAGTAACACTGAGCAGTCGCTTACCCGCAGATCCAAAGCCAATTACCGCCCCTAATCGCCCAAAAGCTCTCCCCGCAGCAGACATGGGGGATTTAGGAGGAAAATGTATCTAAATAAAAGTAAGAATGTTTACATATAGAATGATTATCGGGGTAGTGTCCATTAAGATGGTATACACTGCACTAGGTGGGGGAGGAAAGGAAAATAAGGGAGAGGGGAGGGGGAAAAGGGGGTATATAGACTACACTAGGTATAAAACGGAGGTAAAAAAGGAAGGAGGGGGAAAGTAGAAGGGAAAGGGGGTTAAAAGGCAAAGGGGAGGGTGGGGGGAGGGGGGAAGAAAAAAGGGGGGAAGAGAAAAGAGGGATGGGGTGAGGAAAAGAAAAAAGAGAGGGGAAGGGAGCGAGGGGGGAGAGGGGAAGGGAGAGGGAGGGGGGGGGGAAACAGGGGGAGGAAGAGACAAGAGGGCAACTTGGTACGCATACCAAGGCGGAAAAAAGGAGGTGTGCAGGCTTACAATCTGGATTGTGATGTTACAACCTACCTGGTAAAAATACTGCATATTATATTCAGAGAAACTATCATTCCAGGTAGGGAGGTGGAGAGAGAACAAGAGGATAAAACATTAATGGGTTCTCCTCGGTAGTAGTGCCAATTGGACGCAGTGGATAAACAGCACTAGTGGGCAGTTACAGGCTAGTGGCTCGAGTCACGTGGAGACAAGAACAACCTGGTAGAAGAGTTCCGTAACCCCTCTGTTTGATGCAGCCAGCACAAGGCCCAATCCAATCGGTCAAGTCTGGAGGAATATAGCAAACATGACGTCCATGAGTAAAGAGCAAAAAGACTAGCATAGCAGTGATCAAATTGTCAATATCTCACCTTAATCCGTGTTACCGGCCTCTCAACCTCAAGGCCCATTAAATGAGCTCCCCAACCCGGAAGACGCCCAGAAGTTTGCCGCACGACGGCACATGACGTCACGAGTCTGGTTCTCCACACTACCCAAGCATGCAAGGCCTATCTTAAATGGGCAGAGGAGCCCAAAACATGGGCAATACAAGTGAGGGGCGGCACTCACAAAGGTTTTACCGTTTGGTAACTGTAACCTAGTGCCCTTGAGAATCCAGGGACAACGGGGACAGTCGCCACATTGGAAGGTTCCACTTGGACCTGTCACCAATTGTTCTGGTATTTGGTAATGGCTATTTGTCAGGCGATCTCTTAGGGAGGATGCTCTCTGGAACACCAGTTACGGGGTGGATCTCACATGTCTATTCAAGACATGGTGGTCGGTAAGCAGATGCCAATGGCTGGACAGTATCTTTCTGAGTTGTTGATGGTGGGTGAAATATTTGGTAATAAATTTCACTGTATCAGTTTGTTGGGGCTTTGGTGTGGTATAGAGCAAGGAGCCCCTAGTGCATGCAAATGCTTGATTGAAGGCCTTTCTTAGGTTTGTGCGTGAGTACCCTCTCATCA
>CM053028.1:287105268-287121759 GCA_028564925.1 Lithobates sylvaticus | reverse complement strand
CTTAATATCCGTAGGTGGAATGTTGCTGTTATGAAGCACAGATTGTAAAAGTCTCCAAACATACTCGTATTGCAGATTTATTCCGAAAAGGCAGTACAAAGACTTGGAGAAAGAGCTCAGTGCAGTAACCAACTAGATTTTAGACTGGTTTCTAGGGAATACTGTATGTTATCCTAAATAAACCAGTTAACAGTAAAATATAGGTAGGATATAACATATGTAAGGAAAGCAATAACATATGTAAGGAAATAGCATATCATTATTTTATTGTATAGTGTCCAGATAACATTTAAAATTCTCTGCATGCAAGGATATAAGAATTTGTTAACAATACTATTTGTGCTGATAAGGTAGGCCTGCCATAAGGGGTTAAAGATATGGTTATATTTTAGGGTTAGTTGGTTAATTGTTAGGTCCATAACATAAGGGTAATGTTCAGGATAGGGGTCGGAGAATGTTTTTTTTTTTTTTTAATTCTCTATTTAGTAGTATGCATCAAGATATAACAATGTAACAAGACAATGTATGCGGTACAGGTAGACCATAGATAGCAGTTTTCAAGAAACAAGAAATAAAATGGTAAAAGATTCTTTGCAGCACTATTAGACAACAGCTAGTACCTTAGGGGCTCATACCCAATGTAGGACTACTAGACATCAGGAAGTCTTTAAACACCATGGTAGCTGGTAGTTCAGGTGGTATAAGTGAGATAGTACATGTAAACAGGGCCTCTGATCAGTCATACCCATTTGAACAATGCACATAATTCACAGTTTTTTAAGAGTTTTAACAGGAAAAATAACACTCTAAGGTGTCTAGATGGGGTGGGGGAACAAGGAGAGAGATCAAGAAGAGAGCGGGCAGAGAACAAAAACAGTGAGGGGGTGAGGGACAGAGGGCATGGAAGGAGAGGGTGGGGGGTGGCAGTACCACAAGTCGGCTCCGCAGAGTAGGATTCATCAGAATAATGATACAACTCTCAATATTATCTGTATTGTGAGCCTTAATTTTGTCTCTGAGGGTAGCAGTCACGTGTTCCATTTGTTGAAAGTCATTTACCCTGGCAAACCATTGAAAACTGGTGGGTGGAGATTGTTGTTTTCACATTCTGGGGATGCAGACACTGGCTGGGTTCAGTAATGTTTTAGTAGCGACTTACGGTATCTTCTACTTGACATAAGGGTTAAGTTGAGGAGCACTGGCATGGGATTGTCGAAAAGGGAGAAATCTGTAAGTTTGTGTACAATCTGCAAGACTTCTTGCCAAAAAGGCTGGATATTGAGACATTCCCAGAAAATGTGGAGTATCGTGCCGACCTGGGCACTGCATCTCCAGCACAAAGGGCTGTGTCAAGGAAACAAGATTGCCAGGAGAGACAGGCCAGGAAAGGGGGATCTGATACCACTGTGTCAGGATTTCATATGTGGTTTCTTGGTATATGCTACACAGGGAAGATATGTGAGAAAAAAATAGTATGCAGTTCTTTTGATCTTCAGTAAATATTGTGTTAAGGTCCCTTACCCTTTTGTGTGGAGGATCCTGCTGGGAAAATAAGTCCAGTAGGATACAGTAAGAGGCAGAGAGGGATTTACGTATGGGTCCTTCAGCAAGACAGAGGTCTTCAAAAGGGGGGAGACATCTGTTAAAGCATGTATGATCCATGTTTGGATCATACATGCTTTCACGAGATCATAGGATCATATGTAAATTTGCCATTGCGAATTCCTCAAATTTGCCATTGCGAATTCCTCAAATTTGCCATTGCGAATACCTCAAATTTGCCATTGCGAATTCCTCAGAGGAGAGAGAGTCAATTTCCTCTTCTATGAGAGAGGGCAAAGCGCCATCTCTGAGGTAGGTTGCAGTTGCAGCAGATTTATCGGTGGCAGACTTGGTAGGGGACATGGCTTGAAAATTGTACAGGGTCCCAAAGAAGGCACAGAAAGCGTTGGCCATTTACAAGGATGAATATATCTTTGAGCCCGTAGGTGTAGACGAAGCAGGAGCGGTCAACTACATTTATCTCCAGATTAATAAACTGATCAGTGGCTTTCATGAGTTTGTTTTTGGCTTGAAATAAGCAGTGTTCTTGAATCTGTTCTCGTACATGAGTAAGCTCAGAATGTTTATTTTTCTAAGCCCCTGTACACACATTCGGACTTTCCGACCACAAAGTCCGATCGGATTTTGTGATCGGAAAATTTGAGATCCTGCTCTCAAATTTTTTCCGTCTCAATTTCCGACGAAAAAAGTCCGACAGAGCCCACACACGATCGTATTTTCCGACAATATAATCCGATCGGACCTTTTTCCGTCGGATTTTCCGACCGTGTGTACAGGACATAACACTTTTTTTCAGCATTGCAAGCCATAAACCCAACACTACCAGCGGCAAATTTTCAGTGGCAAAAAACAATATATGGCAAGAAAATAACAGATTATGACTGGTTTGGTATGGAATAATTGCTAGTGGGATTTTTATCAGATAAAATCTATGATAAAAAACCTACAAATATCTTAAGGCATTTTTTTTTTTTAATGCATACAGCATTTTCTGATCCTTTCATTGTAACTGTAGCCCAGCATGTTTCCGCTGCACAATCTGCTATACTCTAAACCTCCTGACCATATGTTAAAATATTGGCACCAGTTATAGACTGCTCACTGAAAAATAAATATGGTGGGAACATTCCATGCATTCTGAGACCTACTGCAGCAAGACATATAATAAACTGCTGGGAAAGTATGCCCGGTTCAGTCTATGAATATGCTTCCCTGTAAGCCATGGCAAACATTCAGTGGCAAGCTTGACACATCTGTAGTGCAGCTGTTATCACAGGTACGGCGTGCAGAACTGAGAAGCCCAGCGCATCATTCCCTGTCATATTTTCCTGTTCAGTCACTGCAGTACATAATGGAACTCCTAGGTATAAAATAGACCGTGACACATCACAAGTAAATGAAATTGACACAGATCATCTCTCTGCATCAGAGCCAAATGCTGAGCTATAAGTAGATTTTTACAGTGTGGTCCTAGCAAAATCCAATTGAGAAGTAATGAAATGTATCTTGCATGTTATTAACTACTTCTGTTACATGCTTAAGGAATTTGCCTCTGTGTATGAGGATGATGACAATATCATATAAGGAACATGCAGCATCAAAACAGCAACAGAGGAAGGGCTCCTACATACAACATTACTATCATCCAAAGGATGAAAACCTATTTTATATAATATGTGCATCCTACAAAGATCCCTGTAACATAGCTGAATTAGACTAAACATTTATCACTTTGGAAGAAAAAAAGACAGTTGAAAGTAAACTAAGATATAATAACTTGCAGAACTTCAAGCAGAAATCATAACCTCAGGGCTTCTTTTATAGGTAACACACCAAATGGAAGTGCTCAACCCCCTCCACCCAATTTAGATGAGATGGAAGACGGGTGCACAGCTTTGGCTCCTGCAGGCCATCATAAATGCAAATACCATAGAAAGAGCTGGCACCCGGATGCAGATCCTTTGGATGCAATTTACTACCAAACAGGGAAAATACGGTCATGACAATGAAGTTAAAGCGGAGTTCCCCCCTAAAGTGGAAATTCCGCTCATCGGAACCCTCCCCCCCCCTCCGGTGCCACAGTTGGCACCTTTCAGGGGGGAGGAGGGTGCAGGTATTTGCACCCACTTCCGGGCATAGACTCCCATGGTAGTCTATGCCTCTTTCTGTCCCGCTGCGGAGCATTCTCATCGGTGCTGCGCAACTTGCGCATGCGCAGTAGGGAACCAGGAAGTGAAGCCTCAATGCTTCACCTCCTGATTCCCTCACCGAGAATGGCGGTGGCAGTAGCCGAGAGCCAATCGATTTATCGGCCTCGGCTGCCGACATCGCTGGACTCCAGGAAAGGTAAGTGTCCATTTATTAAAAGTCAGCAGCTGTAGTATTTGTAGCTGCTGTCTTTTAAAAAAAAATTTTCGGGTGAACTCCCTCTTTAACACGTTTCAGCCACTAAAGCTATCATAGCTATCATAGAGGCCTCATCGGCGGAAATGCGTGAGCATTTAGCTATTTGATAATAAATTGCATCCAAAGGATCTGTCCTACTCCATCCATGTACACAGTTCAATAATCTTCTTTTCTGGAAATCTTGGTGATGGTGATCATCAATGTAATGGGTAATTATGGGAGAAAATATCTTCCTCCCTTAGTCTTAGTAGTAGCATCCTTTAACCCCTGGATGACGCGAGATTTCGCGAAATGCATTGGGCGAGCGACGTACTGTTACCACCTCATTTTTAGCCCCATAACAACTTATGCCATCATCTGTGTTTTTGTGTGTATCCGGCCGTTGCACCTGATACCTATCTTGGCTGACCATCTCTTACCTTACATGTAAGTTTTTTTATGTCTTCATTTTGATAAATTTTTGGAAGATAATGCACTATTTGGAGTATTCCAATTCCTTTTGCATGTTGCTTATTGATGCCTAACAAAACCACTGGAGGGAAATTTGGAGACCTATAGAGCATATACCCAAGAACTTTCTGGAGGTCTGAGGCTAACTTCTCCCGTGGAGGTCGATGCAGTGTTGATTTAAATCCTGCCTGTTTGGACCCTCTGTAACGGGGGGTCACATATCTGCGGTAAGCGGCCATCTTTCTCTTGGTGGTGGTGTTTGTGAACTGTCACGAAAATGTATTGAAGTAAATAGATCCGTTCCGTTCATTGGAGGAGGAGCACTGTTTGAGAAAATTTCTCTCCTTTTATGGAATATCAACATTTGTTCTCACAATATAATTTTTCTTTACATGGGACTCTTTTTTGTTCACGTATGAACTTATTTGATTAACCTTTATATTCCTATAATTTATTATTATTATTATTATAGGTCCATTATCACTGGGTGTTATGTTATATGAAGAAGTAGCAGCACCTTGACAAGCTCATCACTGTGCTTTTCTAGCCTGTATTTTCAATGATAGACTGATTGTCTTCATTGCTTGGTTACTTCTCACACTCTCAATGTTGTTCTGTAGCAGATAATTTAAATGTATTATAACAGATTAAGTTTTTTTTTAAAACTGTATTTAACCACTTCAATATAGGGCTTTTAAACACCCTTCCTTACCAGAGCACTTTTTGCGATTCGGCACTGCGTCGCTTTAACTAACAATTGCGCGGTCGTGCGACGTTACACCCAAACAAAATTGACGTCCTTTTTTCCCCACAAATAGAGCTTTCTTTTGGTGGTATTTGATCACCTCTGCGATTTTTTTTTTTTTTTTGCGCTATAAACAAAAGAAGAGCGACAATTTTGAAAAAAAACACAATATTTTTTACTTTTTGCTATAATAAATATCCCATTTTTTTTTTTTAAAAAAACTATTTTTTTCCTCAGTTTAGGCCGATACGTATTCTTGTACATATTTTTCGTAAAAAAAATCGCAATAAGCGTATATTGATCGGTTTGCGCAAAAGTTATAGCGTCTACAAAAAAGGATAGATTTATTGAATTTTTTTTTTTCTTTTTTTTACTAGTAATGGCGGCGATCTGCGATTTTTTTTTTTTCGTGACTGCGACATTGCGGCGGACACTTCGGACACTTTTGACACATTTTGGGACCATTCACATTTACACAGCGATCGTTGCTATAAAATTGCATTGATTACTGTGTAAATGTGACTGGCAGGGAAGGGGTTAACACTAGGGGGCGCTGCAGGGGTTAATGTGTTCCCTAATAGGAGTGATTCTAACTGTGGGGGGAGGGGACTCAAGGGGAGAAGACCGATCATGTGTTCCTCCGTACTGGGATCACATGATCGGTCTCCTCGCCGCTGACAGGACGTGGAGCTGTGTGTTTTAACACACCGCACCACGGTCCCGCCCGGTCCCGTTGTTTTAACGGGCAATTGCGGGTGCCCGGCGGACATCGCGGCCGCCGGGCACTCGCACCGGGTCCCGAGCGATGCTGCGGGCGCGCGCCGCCGCCGGCGCGCGCCCCTCAGGCGGCCGGGACTGCGAGGACGTCATATGACGCCCACCCAGGATGGTAGATCCACCTTGTGGGCGTCATATGACAATGAGGCGGTATTGAAGGGGTTAAAGTCATACTAAAGTTTTGTTTTGTTTTTTCTTTAAAAATAACAAACATATTATACTTACCTGCTCTGTGAAATGGTTTTGCACAGTGCAGCCTGAATCTTCCTTTTCTTGGGTCCCTCACCGGCACTCCTGGCCCCTCCCTCCTTCCTGGAGACGCAAGAGGTGCAAAACGCGTAGAGGCTGCTGGTACTTTTGAAAACACAAGCACGTTGGTAGCAGGAACCGATTTGTTTGGGACGCATACTGGAGAGAGGAACACCTCCATGCTAATTTGATACCTGCAAATATGGCTGGATAGGCTTGGTGTCGGCTTGTGGCACCTGTAACATGTGAGTGGAATACATTTTAAATTTTTTAATAAAACGTTTATTTGATATACTACACCATGATGGCTCTATATATTTTTCTGTGAATTTTGGATCATCCGGTGGTCTATAACGAGGGGAGTTTGATCAATTAACGGAGTGGTTATCCATCTAATGAACCAAAGGCGAATACCTAACTAATATCTGGTGAGTAGCCATTTCGTAAGGTTGTGGTGGCACGAAAGGGTGAATTTGATTGCGATACGCAAAACACATATAGAAAAAGACCAGAAGACTATTTGATTGTGACAACAGATTGCTGTGGTTTTTGTCATTTTTTGCCTTCATTTGGTTTTGTTTTTCTTGGTTTTTGTTTTTTTGTTTTTTTGTGTTTTTTTTTGTTCCACCAATGGGGAAAACCACGATTGTGGGGTATACACACACTTATTTGTGTATGACATATATGTTACTGCTTTATACCGATAGTTTATTTTGCATAATCTATATTAGCAAAATAGTGTGAGTGGTGACACTACAGGATTTTGCACAGCAGAGGAGCAAATTGGGTGATTAAGGTTTCTTATAGGTAGCGCAATCTATTTTGTTTTATACTAACAGAATATGGTTTCGAGGTCTGACCATTTTTCAGAGGAAATTAACAGGAGTTAAAAGAGCTGCGCCCACAAATGGACAGTCTCTTAAGGATTTAAACATTTATTAGTCACAACATCTTGAGGAAGATATTGTAAAATAATGCAGCACAGACAATTAAATCAAAGCAAAACTAACCTACACACATTGACAACAGTGTCTGTCTGTGTGTGTCTGTGTCAAGAGAGTACATTTGGGTGTCCTTTCTTTGTATTTTGTTTGTTATGTCTTTGCAAAACACGTGTTTTAGAGCAAGTATTTTTTACTTTTTTTTGCGGGGGGGATATTTCAGGGAAAAATACCCCCCCCCCCCCGCAAAAAAAAAGAATAAAAGTAAAAAATACTTGCTCTAAAACACATCTATTTTGCAAAGACATAACAAACAAAATACAAAGAGAAAATACATGTGTTAAAAACTCCAAGGACACCCAAATGTACTCTCTTGACACAGACACACACAGACAGACACACACACACTGCTATCAGGCTTAGGCCTTAGAGGAAGCCAAAATTCCCCAAGTGGGTCCTCCCTCTTGTTCTGGATTTCCTTTCTCAGCTCGGATCAGATCCTGACAAGCCGATCTCAGTGAAGGATCTTACTCTTAAGACCACCTTCCTGTTGGCTGTTACTTTAGCAAAAAAGAGTGTCTGAAATCAGAAACCTGGGTTTGAAGGAGCCTTTTCTAACTTTCTTTCCACACAGAGCAGTGTTAATTCCCATGCTGGGGTCAAATGCTAAAGTGACCGCAATTTTCCCCGAAAATCAAGAAATTGTGCTTCCCACCTTTAGAGCAACGGAAAATCAAGATGTCCATCCCCTTGATGTGGGTCACACTCTGAAACAATAACTGGAAGTCGTGGCTCCCTTTCGACAATCAAATTTTCTTTTAATCCTTCTCCACGGGAAAAACAAAGGAATGCAGGCTTCGGTTAGATCCATTGCTACATGGATCATACAGACAATTCAAGGGGCTTATAAAGCAAAGGGCTTGGCTCCTCCAGAGGTAGTGACGGCGCATTCAGCCGGGAGTATCTCGACCTCTTGGGTAGCTTCACACCATGTCACTCCCGAAATAATCTGTAGAGCGGATTCCTGGTCTTCTATCAACACATTTGAAGTCTCACTACTGTGTTGAACCAGCTGCCTTATTATCTGTTAATTTTGGTTTGCAAGTACTGTCGGTTGACAATGTTAAATAAATTTGCCCACCCAGGTGTGTACGGTAAGTTATTTCCCACACTTTGCTGCAATGGAGTCTGTCAGGAAAACTGAAAATTTCCTATCAAATACTTATCGTAACTTTCTTTTCCTGATAGACTCCATGGCAGCAGGAGTTCCCTCCCAAATGTCTGGAGTAGGCTAGCTACGGAACATGGCCTATAGTCCAGAGCAAATATTTATGGGAGAGGTTTCCTATAGGGTAGTTATGGAGGCGGGGCTAACCCACATGTTGCTGCCATGGAGTCTATCAGGAAAGGAAAATTATGGTAAGAATTTTCAGTTTTCCCATTCTATTTTTGGCATATTTTTTACTTGGGCAGTTGTTACTAAACTTCCTCACATCACCCCATAATATTGGCACCTCCATCTTTTGTCAATATTGAATTGGAGATGCCATGCGCCATGTGCATAGTGGCGCATAGATTGCATTCTCCCATGCACCAAGATCGCTATAGTAAATGGGGGATTCGAGCTCTGTTTCCGGTGCACCATACTGTAAATATGGAAATGTGCATTGCGCCTTGCCGTGCGCCTCTACTGATGGCGCACGGCTTTCGTAAATCACCCCCACAGCCTTGATCAAAAGAAATAAGTTAAAAACCTAAGACCAATTATGATTCTTGTATGTAAGTTTGAGCTCCCGTTCATGCCATTTGCATTGGCTGCACCGGGTAGCCTTGCCCAGCACAGTCCCACAGCAAAGACAAGGACGTTTACCTTGTTTTCTATGTAGTCAGTTTACACCACTATGTTGAAAATAAGTACTGCATGCACTACTGCATCCCAACTCCCCTGCAGTAAAAGTAAATAATTTTTTACAAAATGTCAATGTTTTTTCACATAAATACAAAATCACACTCAATTCCTTATTTAAACATCAATTCTCTATATTCTCTCACTCTGACATGACACATAAGGTAAAACAGAACAAAGAAGGGGGTAGGTCCTGATGGCTCTACGCTTCTAACACATCACGTCATAAGAAAATCTCCTCTCTCTATCTCCTCTTACTATACTCCTTTCCTCTTCTACTCTTGTCTCCCTCCTAACTCTTTGCCCATTCCTCTTCTCCACTGATACCATCAGTCTCGGCGGCCTTTTCATCTCAGATAAAACTGAATGAAATTATATTGTGACATTTCAATAAAGTTCTAACAAAAAAATACTTAATTAAATAAAAAGAGCTAAAAGGTAAAAAACCATTCTGGCGTGTGATGTACCAGGATTGGTGCATTGACTGACACTCTTCCTCTCAACAGTCAGTCCCATGCAGCCAGCGGGTTTGCTGGTCTGAACAAGTTCTGAAAGTCAAATACCTAGTTCAAGGGAGGCAATTTAAATAGTGAATATAAAAACATGTAATAAAAAATAAAAAGAGTAAATAAAAAGAACCACATTTGTGGTCTATAAAATGAATATTGATTTAATAACTACGGTACTAATTTTAAGCAATATACATTTTTACATCACAAAAGAAATACCATGATATAAACTTTTATTTTGTCTAAAAAAAAATACCAGTTTTCAGACAACCCCACAGGTATGATCATTAAATAAACGCACAGCAAACTTCACCAATTTTCGTATCCCTAAATCATAGGATGATATTTTAGAAGATTACGTTGTCAAAGAACACTAAATGTATATAAATGTAGGAAACCAGTCTAAAGGTATAGTATCCCTTTCAATATAAACAAGTAGCATTTTTAAGATAGATACTCACATCTGTCCTTCCTCTCAGCTGAGCTGCTGAAAGCTTATAGGGACGTTTCCCAGACACATACTGAAGTCTGTGAGCAGAGGTTCTGTAATTCAATTCTTGTCAGATTTTGGCTCTTGCGCAGATTTGGTTTCTTCAAGCTTCTCCAAGTCCATGTCTGTCTTTTCACACAGCAATAAAGGATGTTTATGTAGAGCTCCTAAACTTGCAACTGATAGAAAGTAACATAGATTTAATGAAGAATGTGAAGTTCAGCCTATTTCCTTTTAACCACGGCCAGGACCCAAAGGGCTAACCTGATGGAATGTCAGTGGTCATAGTAACCACTGGAATGTGTATCTGATGGTGCAATGGATGCAAAGCAAAACACACATATGATTCAGTGCTGCTACCCTTACACTTTAAGTTGTTATTATATTTAAATCTAAATGCTTCATTTTAAATATCTTTTTACTTTACAGCCTAATGGACTCATGAATAAAATGAAATAAAGAAGAGGTTGTCAAGCAAATTGCTACTCCCTGATGCATACTAATGCAACCACAAATCAAAATATTACATGCGGATACTTTGAGATGTAAGGTTACTTTTAAATTCTGAGCAGAACTAAAACTAAGATACTTTTACTAAAAATGAAAATTGTGTATTGTGCACTCAGATACATACTAATGTTAAAGTTCAGCTTTCGCAGATCTTGTAAAAAAAACTGAAAAAAGGATATAATTAGCAAAGCCCTGTTTTGCTTTTAAGGTCACTTTGCTATAAAACCAAGGAAGCATAAACCTCTGTAGTATATTATGTGCTTTTACTAAACAAGAATGCTGTATATACAAACTAGGTACATTTATGGAAAACAATACAAGACTTACAAAATATTACAGATATACATATAACATATTATTATTACTATACAGGATTTATATAGCACCAATAGTTTGTACAATACTTTACAAATTAAGGCATACAATACAATTTGGTACAAGAGGGATCAGAGGGCCTGGCATGTTAGGGCTTACAATCTACTAAATGTCCTAGTGTATGAGCATGAACAATGGTCTGCGTACAACAGGAATACGTTAAAAGTCACTTAGTTCCTGGGTTTAGCAGCTTCACAATCTCTGTAGCCACCAGGGTTTCTGGCTATTTGAGCGATTGCAGAAATTGGTCTCTCTCATTAGGTAACTTTAACATCATCCACAAGTGAAGTTCCCTCTTGTGGTTATGTGATCGTCTTATGATCATGATGCCCTCCTGCACAGACCTTGCTTGTTGTTATGGAGCCCTCCTTTCAGCTTATGCCAATGCCCTTTTACTTAGAAGGTTTAAACATTTCTATATTGGTGTGGCCCTTTCTATCTACTTACTCTACTATATTTGAGGGAAAACATTTCCCAACTGAAACTCTAGATGGCACTGTTGTATCATACATGACATAGGTCAAATATGTCAAAAGGTCAGGCTATTGTTGATTGGCTTTGTTTGACATGAACTCCTCTAAAACCATGCCAACGGCTAAAAATATATACGCTGCTGATTGATTCAATACAACAATAGTACCTATTTCCCGTTGTATTAGAGGACATCATGTGTAAACCTTTCCAATGGCATTTGTTTATGAAATGTCCACTCAAAGACACCAGATGTTTATTGGTAAAATAACAAATAGATTGTATATATAAGTCTGAGAAAATGACAATAATATATATATATATATATATATATATATATATATATATATATATATATCAGATGCAACAAAACCTAAAAGTTCAGAACCATAAGGCCCCTTTCAGTTTTTCAGGAGGGCATGATCAAAGTTCCATGTTAGTATATGGGCAGCTGGATGTATACAAACTTGCATCAGTTTACATCCTAGTGAAGCACTCTCTAGTGTGCTAGATGTATATAGTTTGTAGTGTAGGAAAATTGGGCCTGGCTGGGAGCCAGGCTTGGGTTGAATCTGGGTCAGGGTTGAGTGACTCAGGGAGGCTGGATGACTCAGCAAGCAGCATCTCTGAGAACACCTCCTGTTCTCTGCTACCTTGGAGATACTTCCAGAAATAGATGGTGGAGTCTAGGAGGAGCTGCTTGGAGTATTGATGAGGGCCAATCCCCAGCAAAATGGGCTGGCAGGGGGCGAACACCTCATAAATACTCATGGATCATGCCAGCAGGGGCAGTCGGGTGGAAGATGGAGAAGGAGTGCTGAGAGGGCCGTCAGTGGCCCTTGAGGGTGCTCCCTAGTCTGGAGGGGTGACCTTGGGCCTGGGGCTCGGGTGCTGGAGGGACCCTCTACAACACACAAAGGAAATCCTTCCTGGAGGCACGGGAGCAAAGAGAGGACAGCAGAAGTAGGTCAAGGAGTTCTCCAGATGAGTCAACCGGGTGGGCTGGGGAGCGAGTTTCAGTCTGGGAGGACTGTGAAGAAGTAGCCAGGAGGGCTAGTGAAAGGGGCAGCTGCAGCCTGGCAGTGCCTTAGGAGGTGGTGCTGGGATCAGTAGCCGCAGGGATGTAAACCAGACACTGATTTCTGCTACACATTTAAAGGGGCCTTGGGTCCTGAATATAACAGGCTTTTGCTCAACAATCTGACTAAATGCTATGTCAGGTCATCTTTTATCAGTGTGCCAGGGGAGTTCTGCAAGCAAGTGTGCTGGAGGAAGCTAAGGAGTGTATATAGACTGTACATAGAACAAACTTCAGGGACAACTTTGCCTAAGTCAAGTGGGCATCCCATAATACGACTATTCCCCATACAAGTTTTATCCCCTCATTAAAATAACAAAAGTGCTGGACTGACTCTGACTCTGGGAGACTGTGCGGATTCGGTGTGCCTGGCTGTGCAGGGTGGGGAATCCCATATCACCTGCGTCTCCTTAGGGGGTGTACTACTTCTCCAGTCCATCCAGATAAAAAAAAAAAAAGAAAACATCTGTGTCCTTTTTTGTATTTTCACACCTACATAAATATGAGGGATTGGAGGTAGTCCGATGTAAAGAATGCATAAGTCTGTGTACATCTGACCACCCATAGATCTAGGGAGAGAGATGACCACCGCTCCAGAGGGATCCTTCAAGGCAAATGCTTCTACTCCTAGTGTGGGGCTCCAGGTGCTTTCACGCTAAATACAGCGCTTACTCATAGCTAGGATAGCTAGCTATGAGTAAGCGCTGTATTTAGCGTGAAACGCGTCAGCTGTGTGCCCCCCCCTTCCCTGTTTTTGCTGTGTTTTTGGACTTTGATGTGATTCCTGTTTTTTAAATAAATCCATTTGATTTTTCATCTTCGTCTGGTGTGCGGCTGTCCAGAGTTCCCCTTGTTACTTTCTAACACCCATAGATCTAACATGGGTTCAGAAAATTCCATTTTAATATGCAGCAGGAACCTGAATAGGCACAGATGTCACAAAAGTGAACTACAATTCTGCAGAGGATCTGTTCATGAATCTCCCGCTGACCAAAAAGGGGTCTATAGCACATTTTTCTTAGACAAAGCAACAACACATCTACTGCTATGGTCAATGTTAACCCTTTTTTTACATTTTTTTATGTGTTAAAAAAACATGTCAAAGCCCATCTATGGTGCATCTCTAATGAGAGTCTTTTTTATGCCTTCAGTGATGCTACAGCACACTGTGACCAGGATGAAACAAAGAGTGGAGGTTGTTGGGGAACAGTAGTAAAGGTAACAGTGTATTTATATATATATTTATATATATATATATATATATATATATATATATATATATATGATCATGCCCACAGTAATTTAAAGTATACTGTATTTCCTAATTTGGGATAGAGTTGAGGAAGGGTTCAAAACCTTTGCCAGGTTTTCAGTGCTAGCCAGAGTTCATTAGAAAAACTTAACCTTGCTTCCAGTCCTGCTAATAATGTTATACCAGACAAGAATTGCCCCGTACACACGGTCGGAAATTCTGACGGAAAATGTCCGATTGGACCATGTTGTCAGAAAATCCGACCGTGTGTGGGCTCCATCGGACTTTTTCCATCGGAGATCCTGCTCTCAAATTTTCCGACAACAAAATCCGATCAGACTTTTTCCGATCGTGTGTAGAGAATTTCGACGGACAAAGTGCCACGCATGCTCAGGAGACCAAACCTATTGGCTAATAGCCTCTACGTAGTTCCGTCATACGCCATGAACGTCACCACGTTCAGAATGATTGTATTTTCCGACAACTTTGTCCGACAGTGTGTATGCAACACCAGTGTCGGACAAAATCCGTCGGAAAAAGCAGACGGATTTTGTGGTCGGAATTTCCGACCATGTGTACGGGGCATAACTCTTCATAAGGCTCAATTCACACTAATGCGTTTTTTGATGCGTTTTGCAGAAATGCAGGGATTTTTTTTTAACATGGGTTCCTTTAGAACACGTTCACATCAATGTATTTTTGTGCCTATGCGTTTTTGGAAAGGGTCAATGTTTTTTTTTTCCCCGCAAAATGCAGCGTTTTGAATGTAATAGACTTCAATGGACCCACATCCAAAATGCAGGTATCTCGTTTTTACACTATATATAGCTGGTTGCTAAGGAGGAGGCTGGGAAGCTGCGCCCTAACAACCGATGAGTCATCAGCTGTCAGTGGGCTTCCCCACTGACAGCTGAATGTAAAAAAAAAGACATGGCGGCTAAAAAAAAATGTTCAAAAAAAAAAGAGTGGATCAGGACCCCCCTGAAAACCCTACCGCCCAAGCTCATGCAGCTCGGCAGGTCATAAAAGGGAGGGGGCAAGCGAGCCCCCCCCCCTGAGCCATACCAGATCGCATGCCTTGAACATGTTGGGGTGGGTGCCCTGCCCCCTTGTGACTTCGCTGCCTGGGGCATGATGGGTTTGTGACGTCACAAGGGGGATGGGGCCTCTGGATGAAATCATCTGATGGCCACGCCCCATAGTTATCTAAGAAATGCTTGACATCAGTGCGGTCAGATCAGCGGGACGCAGCATCGGAGGAGGGTCATCGGCAGGAATGGCGGCTGAGGTAGAAGAACACCAGACAAAGAAGACAGGAGAAAGAAGACCGGAAGAAAAAGCGGGAGAAGGAGAAGACCAGAGAAAGAAGGAGTAGACCGGAGGAAGAAGCGGGAGAAGCCCGGAGGAGGAAGAAGCGGGAAGAAGAAGACATTTTTAATAAAGGACTTGTCAAAAACTGTCTATTGTCTTTTGTCACACTACACTACTTTTTTTTGGTGAATGGATAGGGGTACAATGTACCCGATACCCATTCACATAGGGGGGAGGCTGGGATCTGATGGCCCCCTTGTTAAAGGGGGCTTCCAGATTCCGATAAGCCCCCTGCCCGCAGAAAGTCCCTTGTCCACATCAACATGGGGGCAAGGTGCTTTGGGGTGGGGGGCGCAGAGCCAACCCTGCCCCAAAGCAACCACTCCCGTGTTAAGGGAATGCGGTCTGGTATGGTTCAGGAGGGGGGGGCTCGCTTGTCCTCTCCCTTTCCTGACCTGCTGGGCTGCATACTCAGATAAGGGTCTGGTATGGATTTTGGGGGGACCCCACACTGTTTTTTTTCAATTTTTTTTACATCCTGCGGTTAGCGGGGAAGCCCACTGACAGCTGATGACTCATCGGTTGTTAAGGACGTTGCGGCCGGCTTCCTGGCCCCCTCCTTAGCAACCAGCTATATACAGTGTGGAAAAAAAATTGCGGTAAAATCACGGTAAAAATGCGTGTCCAAAAGCACTGCAAAAACGCTCAAAAGCAACAAAGACAAAAAAAATTCAAAAAGATTTTGGTAATTTGAAGGCTAGAACCCCTGTCTAAATAGTGTCCCTGTTGCAGATTTAACCTTACTTCCTGTCTGGTGAACCAATAGTCAGCAGGACAGGGAATGAGGGTAAATCTATTTAATGGAGCCCGGGCAGCGGTTAAAACTCAACAGGGGTTCTTATATACCTCCACTCTATCCAGAACTTTTTGGCTTGATATACACTTTAAAGTGGAACTAAAAGAGATACTCACGTTAGTTTCAATGGTCCGACACTTGAAAGGTCCCTCACTTGGCCCCAGCATCTTTCCTTCAGCTTTTTTTGGGTGCTGGTTGATTGGCCAATGTGTGATAATGTCTCTTCCGCACATGTGCAAAAGTGCAGTCATCCCAGCACACAGGCACTGCAACAAAATATAAACTGAGCTGTGTACATCCAAAGATCTGCTATGTCTTTGGATGATGAGTTTTTATTTATATGATTGGTGCTCTTCAGGCAAACCACATAGGCTAAATCCACCCTGCCTGACCATTTAATGTGGCCCTTCTACAGCTGCGGCACCCCCTCATCTACATCCCCACCCTCTCTCAGCAGTCAGCAGCAAAGAGGAGGACAGAACTTCTCCACCAAATCCTGCGCTTCTCTGTGCATCCATGAAGAGGCTCAATTCTGCCCCCCATTTTAGCAGTCAGCTGCAGAGAGGAAGACAGAACTCCTCCTATAGACCCTGTGCCTCTGT
>CM053028.1:286914210-287104831 GCA_028564925.1 Lithobates sylvaticus | reverse complement strand
TTATTTTATTTTTAAAATCAGATATACTTGTGATTGTAACTAAAATCTGTCAGCTCTGATATCTATATATCATTCAATCCATACTTTTTGATTTATAAAAAAAAAATATAGGTGGGTAAATGTTGGCATGTCTAACTTTTTATTTCTTCTTCTCCCTCCTCACATTTGTGACACCTGGACAAGATACGTTGGGAATATTACCAACACGGAAAAGTACAGAGGGCAATAAAAGACAGAAGTTGTAACATTTACCATAGCTCCCAACTGTCCCTGATTTCGAGGGACTGTCCCTGATTTCGAGGGGCTGTCCCTGATTTCGAGGGGCTGTCCCTGATTTCGAGGGGCTGTCCCTGATTTCGAGGGGCTGTCCATGATTTCGAGGGGCTGTCCCTGATTTCGAGGGACTGTCCCTGATTTCGAGGGGCTGTCCCTGATTTCGAGGGGCTGTCCCTGATTTCGAGGGACTGTCCTGATTTCGAGGGACTGTCCTGATTTCGAGGGGCTGTCCCTGAATTCGAGGGACTGTCCCTGATTTCGAGGGACTGTCCCTGAATTCGAGGGACTGTCCCTGATTTCGAGGGACTGTCCCTGATTTCGAGGGTCTGTCCCTGATTTCGAGGGGCTGTCCCTGATTTCGAGGGACTGTCCCTGATTTCAAAGGTCTGTCCCTGGTTTCGAGGGGCTGTCCCTGATTTCGAGGGGCTGTCCCTGATTTCGACGGACTGTGCCTGATTTCGAGGGACTGTCCCTGATTTTGAGGGGCTGTCCCTGATTTTGAGGGACTGTCCCTGATTTCGAGGGGCTGTCCCTGATTTCGAGGGACTGTCCCTGATTTCGAGGGGCTGTCCCTGATTTGTAACAAAGTCCCTCTGTCCCTCTTTCCTCCCAATTTGTCCCTCATTTTGGTCTCATCTATATAGTTGTATATAAAATGAACATTTTCTTTTTTAAAAAGTGTTTCAGTGCTAAATCTTTCATTCAATAAATAAATTGCTGCATCAGTAAATTTCAAATAGCCAAGGTAAAGGAATAGTAATGGTAAAGAACTTGTGGGTTTAACTAATAATTTTTTTTTTACATAATTCTCCTTCAAGGGGGCGTGGCAGAGGGAGTGTCCTAAGCCTATATACTTTTGCTGATAGGTGTCCCTTGTTGCCATCTCAAAAAGTTGGGCGGTATGTTTACCTACTGAAAGAAAGTGTTATTGTTGCTTTGGCCATAACTATGGAGAAGATGTCCCAAAATTTCTTGTTGCTTTGTCTCCCTATCAGGAGACATAAACTTCCCAAAATGGACACAAGTCTCAAAATGTACCCACTTTATCGAAAGCAAAAAAACCTTTGTATAAAGTTAAGTCTTAATGTACACTATATTGTCAAAAGTATTGGGACGCTTGCCTTTACATGAACTTTAATGGCACCCCAGTCTTATTCCATAGGGTTCAAAATTGAGTTGGCCCACCCTTTGCAGCTATAACAGCTTCAACTCTCCTGGGAAGGCCGTCCACAAGGTTTAGAAGTGTGTCTATGGGAATGTTTGACCATTCCTCCAGAAGCGCATTTGTGAGGTCAGGCACTGATGTTGGACGAGAAGGTCTGACTCGCAGTCTACACTCTAATCCCAAAGGTGTTCTATCAGGTTGAGGTCAGGACTCCACCAGAAACTCGCTCATCCATGTCTTTATAGACCTTGTTTGTTCACTGGTGTGCAGGCATGTTGGAACAGGAAGGGGCCATCCCCAAACTGTTCCCACAAAGTTGGGAGCATGAAATCGTCCAAAAGGTCTTGGTATGCGGACACCTTAAGAGTTCCCTTTAATGGAACTAAGGGGGTAAGCCGAACCCCTGAAAAACAACCCCACACCTTAATCCCCCCCCCCCCCACCAAATGATTTGGAGGGGTGGCCCAATACTTTTGGTAATATAGTGTGGATGAGCGAGTTTGGGGTGGATGAACTTGACTGGCCTGCACAGAGTCCTGACCTCAACCCGATAGAACACCTTTGGTATGAATTATGAATTAGAGCGGAGACGGCGAGCCAGGCCTTCTTGTCTACATCAGTGCCTGACCTCACAAATGCGCTTCTGGAAGAATGGTCAAACATTCCCATATACACACTTTTAAACCTTGTGGACAGCCTTCCCAGAAGAGTTGAAGCTGTTATAGCTGCGAAGGGTGGACCAACTCAATATTGAACCCTACAGACTAAGACTGGAATATCATTAAAATTCATGTGTGTGTAAAGGTAGGCATCACAATACTTTTGGTAATGTAGTGTATGTGGGTATATGCCCTAAGGAGCTTCAACTGAATAACCTGAATATTTTCTAAGGCCCAAAACAAAATCCATAATTCCGTGTCTTATACAAGACTTTCTGGCCTGAAGTCAGCCAATAAAAAAAATAATCTCACTAATTGGAAAAAGAGGGATAAAGGAAGTAAAAAATCAAAGAGGGTTAACATGGATTTTGGAGTTGGAGTTTTTACAGCTGCTATCTAGGCATTGCTAGAGAGCTGTGGCACGAGGAAGGAAGCTTACAACAGCCTCTACGTTATCTTTTTTCTTATATATATAATTGTTTTGTGTGGGAAATGTTTGAGAGTGAACTATTGTTTTTTTTTTAAATTAGTAATTGCTCCCACATAAACCATATTCAATACATTAAACAACTTTCCACCATGCCCATGTAAACAAGCACATTTTGGTATGGCGTGAATGAGAAGCACCCTTGCTTACAGTGTTTGCATTACTTTATCCTTTGGGATTTTATTTTCCAAATGACTTGTTCTCAGAAAAGAAGTACTGTATATACTCGAGTATAAGCAGAGGCACCTAATTTTACCACAAAAAAAATGGGAAAACGTATTGACTCGAGTATAAGCCTAAGGTGAGAAAATGCGCAGCTACTGTAAGTGGAAAAGAGGGTCAACAATGCTCATTTGCAGCCTCACTGTGCCTATTTGCATGCCTCACTGTGCCCATTTGCATGCCTCACTGTGCCCATTTGCATGCCTCACTGTGCCCATTTGCAGCCATAGGTCCCCCGAACTTCAAACTCGGTAGTTAAGGGTTCCTAGATGCCCCCCTGCAGCCAAAATTTGGGGTCTCTGGACCCAAAGGGTCGGGAAATGACATTGCTGCAGATGACACAGTTGACCGAATTTGGGGCCCTGTATCTCTGCTAGGAACCCCAAATTTGGTGTGTCATTCTCTGCTGCAGAAAAGTGCTTGACTCGAGTATAAGCCGAGGGGGGCATTTTCAGCACCAAAAATGAGCTGAAAAACTCGGCTTATACTCGAGTATATACGGTATACACCTTTTAACACTTTAATACATTTTATACACTTGGGTATAATACCATTCATCATCGGGTTATTAGCTTTATAGAGTGTCAGTGTAAGATATGATAAACTTTGGTTTACAGGTGATAAAGCGTTCATGGCACGTTAAAGTGACTTTCAGATAGTGGGGGGAGGGGGATATGTGTGAGGAGGAAGAATGGGGGGGTATATGTGTGAGGAGGAAGAATGGGGGGGGTATATGTGTGAGGAGGAAGAATGGGGGGGGTATGTGTGAGGAGGAATAATGGGGGGGCATATGTGTGAGGAGGAAGAATGGGGGGGTATATGTGTGAGGAGGAAGAATGGGGGGGGGGTATGTGTGAGGAGGAATAATGGGGGGGCATATGTGTGAGGAGGAATAATGGGGTATATGTGTGAGGAGGAAGAATAGGGGGAATATGTGTGAGGAGGAAGAATGGGGGGGTATGTGTGAGGAGGAAGAATGGGGGGGGATGTGTGAGGAGGAAGAATGGGGGGGGGATGTGTGAGGAGGAAGAATGGGGGGGGGGGGGGGGTGTGTGTGAGGAGGAAGAATGGGGGGTATATGTGTGAGGAGAAAGAATGGGGGGGGATATGTGTGAGGAGGAATAATGGGGGATATGTGTGAGGAGGAAGAATGGGGGGGATACGTGTGAGGAGGAAGAATGGGGGGTATGTGTGAGGAGGAAGAATGGGGGGGGGGTATGTGTGAGGAGGAAGAATGGGGGGGGGTATGTGTGAGGAGGAAGAATGGGGGGGGGGTATGTGTGAGGAGGAAGAATGGGGGGGTATGTGTGAGGAGGAAGAATGGGGGGGGGGTTGTGTGAGGAGGAAGAATGGGGGGGGGGTGTGTGAGGAGGAAGAATGGGGGGGGGTGTGTGAGGAGGAAGAATGGGGTGTGTGTGTGTGTGAGGAGGAAGAATGGGGGGGGTATGTGTGAGGAGGAAGAATGGGGGGGGTATGTGTGAGGAGGAAGAATGGGGGGGGGGTATGTGTGAGGAGGAAGAATGGGGGGGTATGTGTGAGGAGGAAGAATGGGGGGGGGGTGTGTGAGGAGGAAGAATGGGGGTGTGTGTGTGTGAGGAGGAAGAATGGGGGTGTGTGTGTGTGAGGAGGAAGAATGGGGGGGGGTATGTGTGAGGAGGAAGAATGGGGGGGGTATGTGTGAGGAGGAAGAATGGGGGGCGGTATGTGTGAGGAGGAAGAATGGGGGGGGTGTGTGAGGAGGAAGAATGGGGTGTGTGTGAGGAGGAAGAATGGGGGGGACCTATTGGGTTTTTACTACTATCCAGAACTTCCCTCCAGTCACGGGGACATTGATTTCACCAGACAGAAAGAGAGGAAAAATCTGAAACAAAGGTACAGACAAGGGCAGCTGACATAGGCTCTAACCCTACTCTAATAAAAAATAAATAGTTTCTTTCATTGTTGCTGTTGGGAAATGTGAGGAAGAATCCCTCTAATGGAGCCCTAGATAGCACTAAAAACTGGACAGATTCCAATCCTCCACTCTATTCAAAACAAAAAAATAAATAGCTCTGGTTGGACAAATACTTTAAGAAGTCCTCCAGTGTTAAACCCCACCCCTTTTTAAACATAACTGTAGTGGCGCTTTGAGTTAGTCACTGCTCTATGGCACATATCCAACAGTGGTGTATTGTGCTTTGGAAACAAGATACAAGAAAGTGGAGTCCTCTATCAGCTGTTCTGACTGCCAGTATAACACAGAAAATCTCAAAGAAGGGAAAGAAGATCCATGTACAGGTCTGTACTTTTATATCTGATACACTGTATGCATTATTATTAATATTACTTACAGGGGACCGATGTATTGTTAGGTATTTTATACTACATTTGAATATTGGAGGTTATATCTAGGTACTAGGAGTATTCCTTTGTAGTGTGTTTGCATTCATTAACCACTAACAGAAATGGAACCTTCCATATACAGTGTTGTCTTTTTATAGAAACACTTCTGTTTCTCACGTATTAACATTGATTGCCAAATGTTCTTATCAGTAAACGGAGCAAGTTGTTCTTTTATTCACGAGAACAGAATGTATAATGGCACTACAATTAGGCCTTTTTTTTTACTATGCCGTGTTATTCTGGTAAATCGAATTTTGAAAGAAAGTGTGTGTGTGCATATGCATGTTCTTCATAATGTCTGCTTGGCCACCGTTTCTAATTTTTAATCCCTCAAGGCTAGATTTAAGCATCCTTCCCTACTCGGCTAACTGGCTTGTGTTGCTCCTGTCCTACCACAATTTACTGGTTAGCCCTTGTATCGCACAACTAGATCACACAAGCAGGGCCACTGTTAGAAATCACGGGGCCCCATACAGCCTACCCCTCCTAGCACAAATCTCCCTCACCCCAAAATATCACCCGCCTAGCATATATCCTCTTTCTTCTCAAACTTCCTATCCTAGAACAAATCCCCCCCCCCCCAATCTCTACTATTAGCCCAAATCCCCCTATTTCCTCCTGGCACAAAATCCCCCCATCTCTCCTCTCAGCGCAAATCTTCTTTCTTCAATCCCCCTCCTAGGACAAATTTCCACAAATCCCTCTTCTTGGCACTTCCTAGCCCCTCTAAATTAACCCCCTCCCCAAACCCTCCTCCCAGCACATATCCTCCCCTATTCTTCCTCCTCACACATATCCCCCCCATTCTTCCTGCTCACATATACCCCCCCATTCTTCCTCCTCACACATCTGCCCCCCATTCTTCCTGCTCACACGTATCCCCCCCCATTCTTCCTGCTCACACGTATCCCCCCCCATTCTTCCTGCTCACACATCTCCCCCCCATTCTTCCTGCTCACACATATTCCCCCATTCTTCTCACACATCTCCCCCCCATTCTTCCTGCTTACACATATCCCCCCATTCTTCCTCCTCACACATATCCCCCCATTCTTCCTCCTCACACATATCCCCCCATTCTTCCTCCTATCACATATCCCCCCCATTCTTCCTGCTCACACACATATCCCCCCATTCTTCCTCCTCACACATATCCCCCCATTCTTCCTCCTATCACATATCCCCCCCATTCTTCCTGCTCACACACATATCCCCCCATTCTTCCTCCTCACACATATCCCCCCCCCATTCTTCCTCCTCACACATATCCCCCCCCATTCTTCCTCCTCACACATATCCCCCCCCCCATTCCTCCTCCTCACACATACCCCCCCCATTCTTCCTCCTCACACATACCCCCCCATTCTTCCTCCTCACACATATCCCCCCCATTCTTCCTGCTCACATATACCCCCCCCATTCTTCCTCCTCACACATCTCCCCCCCATTCTTCCTACTCACACGTATCCCCCCCATTCTTCCTGCTCACACATCTCCCCCCCCCCATTCTTCCTGCTCACACATATCCCCCCATTCTTCCTCCTCACACATATCCCCCCATTCTTCTCACACATCTCCCCCCCCCATTCTTCCTGCTTACACATATCCCCCCATTCTTCCTCCTCACACATATCCCCCCATTCTTCCTCCTATCACATATCCCCCCCCCATTCTTCCTGCTCACACATATCCCCCCATTCTTCCTCCTCACACATATTCCCCCCCCCCATTCTTCCTCCTCACACATATCCCCCCCCATTCTTCCTCCTCACACATATCTCCCCCATTCCTCCTCCTCACACATACCCCCCATTCTTCCTCCTCACACATACCCCCCATTCTTCCTCCTCCCACATATCCCCCCCCCCATTCCTCCTCCTCACACATACCCCCCCATTCTTCCTCCTCACACATATCCCCCCATTCTTCCTCCTATCACATATCCCCCCCATTCTTCCTGCTCACACACATATCCCCCCATTCTTCCTCCTCACACATATCCCCCCCCCCCCATTCTTCCTCCTCACACATATCCCCCCCATTCTTCTTCCTCACACATATCCCCCCCATTCCTCCTCCTCACACATACCCCCCCATTCTTCCTCCTCACACATACCCCCCATTCTTCCTCCTCACACATATCCCCCCCATTCTTCCTGCTCACATATACCCCCCCATTCTTCCTCCTCACACATCTGCCCCCCATTCTTCCTGCTCACACATCTCCCCCCCATTCTTCCTGCTCACACATATCCCCCCATTCTTCCTCCTCACACATATCCCCCCATTCTTCCTCCTATCACATATCCCCCCCATTCTTCCTGCTCACACATATCCCCCCCCATTCTTCCTCCTCACACATATCCCCCCCCATTCTTCCTCCTCACACATATCCCCCCCATTCTTCCTCCTCACACATATCCCCCCCCCCCCCCATTCCTCCTCCTCACACATACCCCCCCCATTCTTCCTCCTCACACATACCCCCCCATTCTTCCTCCTCACACATGTCCCCCTCCCCAAATCCCCATTACATTTTCTAATGGCAACACAGAACATGTACTATACACTATCATACTACAACGCCACCTGTGACTTTATGTTACATGCTGTTCTTTTCCAACACAGGAAACATGCAATTATCTTCCCTTTCTCTTGTTTGATGAACAGTGTTGCAACTATCCAATGTCTTTCAAACTCAGTACCACAAACCAAAACATTGCAATGATATCACTATAACAATTTGCTAAACTTTATAAATGTAATCATAGAATCATTTTACTCACCAAATGTTTACATCTATATGCATTTAATAGTAACGTTTCTAGGTCAGTGTTGTCTGCCTACTATTGATTTTCTGATAACATATACTTTTTTTTTTTTTTATGTATAAAGAAGATACATTTGCCATCATCACAAAAACTAGAACATTGTTGAACATTTTGTAAAAAAAAATAAAGAATTATGAGGTCACCCCATCAGCATCTGCTTTATATCAGAAATGTCCCTGTTCAAATTTGTCTCTAGGGAAAGTTGCAAGTTGACCTCTAGAGGAGGAATTGCTAGAACAAGAGAAAACTAATGAAAATGTACTCCAAAGGGGTGATTTAATGGAGAACACCAGGACATGTTCCATCTAATTTATGGAGCAGAAAGAACTTCTTATGTACTTTACTGCAAATTGAGATAAAACAAAGAACACCTTTTAAAAAGTTTTACTTTTTTAACTATAGCATCCATACTATTTGGCAATTGTTTGGCTCTGCTTATTGTCTGTAGTGGGAGTTGCATTGCATAATATTCTAATATTGTAATGGTGACAGATGGGTGTTTTTGATATATGTTCATTTTTCACACTGGATGCTTTGTGATTTGCTGAAACGCTGCAAACCACACAATAAAAAGGTGTCAAAGGTAGCATCATAACAGAGCATTAAAGTACAATTTAACTTAAAGTTAAAACCACTTAAATACATTCCAGGTGCATCAAAATAAATTGGCATACAAAACCTTACAGCTATTTTCTGTAGAAAGCAGCCTTAGCCGTGTAGAAAAGCCTGTCCCTGGCCAGAATCCTTATACCTTGCGTGAAAGCAGTGGTGGTCCTGCAGAGGTCTGAAAGAGCTAGAGCTCTCCAATCAGCAAAGCTCATGCTCCCTGCGGACCGTAACACTCTAGTTTAGGGGGTGGTGCATTTTACGTTTGCAGAGAGACCACTGCTTATACTCAGATAGCAAGGGTCCTTCTTTTCAGCATGCTGGCAGGAAGCAGGCTTTTCTACTCAGGATCTGGCACCTTTGTTAAAGTAGAGGTCCACCCAAAAGGGGAAGCTCTGCTTGTTTGCTTCCTCCCCCCTCCGCTACGACATTTGGCACCTTTCGGGGGGGGGGGGGGCGGATACCTGTCATAACCTCTCCCACTTCCGTGTAAGATCTACGAAACTTCCAGCCCCTCCTGCCCCCGAGGCCTTCTGGGAGACACAGAGGCCCCAAAAGACAGCAGAACCATTCAGGACGCACAGTAGAAAACAGGATGTGAAGCTGCAAGGGTTCACTTCCTGTTTCCCTTAGTAAAGATGCCGGCGCCTGCACCCGGAGCCGACGGACGGATCGGCTTGGGGTGCCGACGTTGCAGGCTCCCTGGACAGGTAAGTGCCCTTATATTAAAAGTCAGCACTGGGTCCAGAACTGATGCAGACACTCTTAGCAGTGAGGACCCCATGAACATTTGGGTGTCCAGGCTGGACCATTGGCAGCAGTTTGCACAGTATGTGCTAAAGCTTCTGGCTTGGCCTACAGCCAGTGTGCTGTTGGAGAAGGCCTTCAGTGCAGCAGGAGGTTTTGTTATAGAAAGGTGAATCCATCGGTCACTTGGCAGGGTATACCAGCTCACTTTCAATAAAATTAACCAGCCTTGGATTGCCAGTGACTATGAACCACTGCAGCTGATTTTACACACTAAACTTTAACCTCTTGCTCGCTTTAAGAGGTATATGGGTGTGTCCATGCGCCCCCAGCACGATGACCGCTGGCCACGATGTCCGCCGGTCACCCGCAATCGATCCATAGAGAGCCAGAACGGAGATCTGTGTATGTAAACAAACAGGTCCCCGTTCTGACAGGGGAGTAGAGAGGGATCTGCTGTTCCTTGTGATCAGGAACAGTGATCTCTCTACTCTTCTAGTCAGTACACTGCCCCCACAGTTAGAAACACCTCCCTAGGAAACACTTAACCCCTTGATCACCTTCTAGTGTTAACCCCTTCTCTGCCAGTCACATTTATACAGTAGTCACTGGCTATTTTTAGCTCTGATCGCTGTATAAGTGTCAATGGTCCCAAAAAAGTGTCTGATCTGTCTGCCATAATGTCGCAGTCCCGCTAAAAATCACTGATCACTGCCATTACTAGTAAAAATAAAAATAAAATGCCATAAATATATCCCCTATTTTGTAGCCGCTATAACTTTTGTACAAGCCAATCAATATATGCTTATTGCGATTTTCTTTTTTTTTACCAAAAAATATGTAGAAGAATATATATTGGCCTAAAATTGATGAAAAAAATTTTTTGTTTTATTTCATTTTTTGGGGGATATTTATTATAGCAAAAAGTTAAAAATATTGTTTTTTTTTTTCACAATTGTCACTCTTTTTTTTGTTTATAACGCAAAAAATAAAAAACGCAGAGGTGATCAAATACCACCAAAAGAAAGCTCTATTTGTGGGAAAAAAAGAACATAAATTTTGTTTGGGTACAACGTTGCACGACCACGCAATTGTTAGTTAAATCGACGCAGTGCCGTATCGCAAAAAATGGCCTGTAAGGAAGTGGGTAAATCCATCTGGTTAAAGTGTCATCCCAGTCCCCCCCCCCACCCCAGAAAAAAAAATGAATAGCTGTCAGTCACCACTATCAGCTGTTGTCACCTCTCCTGGCCTATTCTAGTGCTACAGGACTTTAAAGGTGCGAGATCTTTCAGCAGCTTGACCTCAGCTGCAAATTTTCTATTTTTTGCTGCAGGATAACTCCTGCACTGTGGCTCAATGTTTGTGGCCTATTCTGGTGCTTTGGCACTGTAAGAGTACCACTTAATGTTTCCACAGCTCAATGTCAGCTGCAGAATTTCTAATATTTGCTACAGGGTAAATTCTGCATGGCCCCTTGGAGTTTGCAGCGTATTCAGTTGCTTTATTGCTCAAAAATATTATTTTTGGCTGTTGTCTCTCAGATAATACAGTCTATACAGTCTCTTTATCTTATTTTGTGGCCTAAAGCAGGCCATAGATTATGCGATTTTCTTTCCTTCTAAAAATCAATGGATCAATTTGTGTACAGTCCGCCTTCCCATGCATGGATAGTTCGAATCTCGGCCAGTCCCTGCTGAACCGGTCGAGATTCAATCCATCTATGGCCGGCTTAACCAAGTTGCTTACATACTGTCCAGCCACTGTACAATAGTTGTGGCTATTAACTCTCAGATAATACACTCTTGATTTTAAGACAAAAAACCTGCCTCTTCTCACTCTCTTAAATTACGGCTTAGCCAACCTTCTCACATTCTATCCAGCCACTCTATAATATTTGTGGCTATTGTCTCAGATTCAAATTTTTATTGCAAGATAAAACCTGCTGTGTCTCACTTTATTTGCTGCCTACTGTATTCAAGTGTCCATGTACTGTCCAAGATGATACCCAATTTCTACCAAACACATGCCTGAGGTCTATGTTTTGATTATTTTTGGAAGAATTTGGGATAAAGGAATGGTAGGGATTTTGTGGAATGTGGGGTTTTGGCTTTGAAGTCTTTTTTTTGTTGTAAATTCTGCATTGATTTTTATTTTGAATGCAGTGTGGTACTATGGAAAAAGGTCTTTGCCTTCATTTTCTTTAAGTGAGAATTTCCCTATCTATTGTGGCTGCTGCTTCCAAAGGTTAATGCAGGTCTATTACAAAAAAAACAGGTGCCATGTCCAAAAATACTTAAAAAAAAAGCCTTTTTGAAATTGAAATAAATCAGATTAGGGTGCTGCTCGTGTATTTAAGCCATGTCAATGTAAAAGTAAAAAAAAAAAAATCAATGACACACCCAAAATGTGTAATGCCAGAATACGAAGTGACTGACGGTGTCCAATAGAATTGTACTGTTCTGCAACACCATACACAGCTTAGAGCAGTGATGGTGAACCTTGGCATCCCAGATGTTTTAGAACTATATTTCCCATGATGCTCAACTACACTGCAGAGTCCATGAGCATCATGGGAAATATAGTTCTAAAACATCTGGGGTCCCAAGCCATTACTGGCTTAGAGGCATCTCCCAAACATGTACCATATTTGCCGGCGTATAAGGCGACTGGGCGTATAAGGCGACCCGCTAATTGTCCAGCTAAAACGTTGGTTTTAACATATACTCACAGTATAAGACGACCTCTTTCCGACTAGTCTGACTAACATACTGAAGCAGCAATAAGTGCAATTGAATTACAAGCTTTGTGAAGCAGTGCTGTGGTGGTAAATACCTGATGTAGGGTCAGATGCCTGATGGAGGGTCCGGTGCCAGATGGAGGGTCCGGTTCCAGATGGAGGGTCCGGTGCCAGATGGAGAGTCGGGTGCCAGATGGAGGGTCGGGTGTTTCAATTTAAAGCTCCAGTGTTGAATGGCGAGGAGCCGAGGGGTAGCCGCATTTAGTAACATACCGGTACTGTATACAGTATTACAGTGTACCGCGCTGAGCCAATCACGGCAAGCGATGTATTCTATTAATGAATACAAAGCCTGCACGGATTGGCTTTGAGATTCAGAGAGGCGCGGGCTGATGATATTACAACCTCTGCCAATCCGAGCAGGCTTTGTATTCATTAATAGAATACATCGCTCGCCGTGATTGGCAGAGGTTGGAACATCAGCCCGCGCCTCTCTGACTCTGAAAGCCAATCCGTGCAGGCTTTGTATTCATTAAAAGAATACATCGCTTGCCGTGATTGGCTCAGCGCGGACATTAATGCGGACATCCATGCTGACATCCATATACCGGCGTATAAGACGACCCCCGACATTTGGGGGATTTTTTTAAGTATAAAAGGTCGTCTTATACGCCGGAAAATACGATATTTGAATGTATTGATCTTTTTTCCATGTTGTACTTAAAGCCGCATTAAAAAGACCTAGTTCCTACCTTACAATGTTCTGAAAAACTTGTTTTGCTCATGTTGTACATAGTTACATAGTTACATAGTTAGTTAGGTTGAAAAAAGACACAAGTCCATCCAGTTCAACCACAAACAACACAAACACAAACAACATGGCTGTGCCTAGATCCCCATACAATCTATTTTTACAATAGTTTGCCTATTAGCCCATAAATCTGAAGAATTTAACAGCGGGATTCACTCTGATAGACTTCTGTGGGATTCGCCGCAAAGTTTGGGTTCGCTGAACTTTGAACCAGATCTGCTAAACCTTCAATAAATTTACTTGCTCATCACTTGTCTTAATTGTCCTGTTTTTACAACTGAATGTACCAGTATTTCCAGAAAGCATGAAGAATATTGCCTCTAAACACTTAATTTAGATGTCAGACAGTATGAACTGTCTGCCCTAGATATGCCTATGAAGTCAGTCAGTTTAATTATCAGTTAACTGAATCAGCCAGACTTGTAATCAGTATATGTCAGCATCACTAAGTGTAATAAGTGGAGAAATTAGGAAAACAAATGCATTTCTCTATAAATGAGGAAGCAGATTAACTAAAAAAAATCTACACTAAATTTTAAAGGACCTTTTTTTTAATGAACACATAAATGTAAAGGCTTTACTTTTAACATATGTTGCAGTTTAGCATCATACTCATATAAATGGTACTAATATACACCAATCAGCCATAACGTTATGATCACCCACCCAATATTGAGTAGGTCCCCCTTTTACCGCCAAAACAGGCCAGACCTGTCACAGCATGGGCACCACTTTACCTCCAAAGGTATGATGTGGTGTATGTCACCAAGCCGTCAGTAGCAGGTCCTTTAAGTCCTGTACGTTGCGAGGTGGGGCCTCCATGGATAAGACTTGTCTTTCTAGCACATCCCACAGATGCTCGATTGGATTGAGATCTGAGAGTATTTGGAGGGCAAGTCAACATCTTGAACTTGTGTTCCACAATTTTTGCAGCGTGACAGGGCACTTTCTTCTGCTGAAAGAGGCCACTGCCATCAGAGAATACGGTTTCATAAAGGGGTGTACTTGGTCAGCAACAATGTTTAGGTAGGTGGTACGTGTCAAGTAGGGATGAGCCGAACACACCCCCCCCCCCCGTTCGGTTCGCACCAGAACCCGCGAACGGACCTAAAGTCCGTGCGAGCTTTAGAACCCTATTAGTTATAATGGATGCGAACGTTCGAAATCAAAAGTGCTAATTTTAAAGGCTAATATGCATGTTATTGTCATAAAAAGTGTTTGGGGACCTGGGTCCTTTTTTTTTTTTTTGTAAAACGGACGTTTTTTCAGGAGAGTGATTTTAATAATGCTTAAATTGAAACAATAAAGTGTAATATTCCTTAAAATTTCGTACCTGGGGGTGTCTATAGTATGCATGTAAAGGGGCGCATGTTTCCCGTGCTTAGAACTGTCTCTGCAAAAAGTGTCATTTTTGCAGGAAAGAAAGCTATTTAAAATCACTCGCGGCTAATGTTAATTGACGGCTCCCGTAACACAGAGAACAGTCATTCATTGAAAGTCATTCATAAAAAAAAAGTCATTGATAAAAAATAAAAAAAATAAAAAAATATTGGATATTAAGGGGGAACCCAGCCAAAAAAAAAATGGCGTAGGGTCCCCCTCAAAATCCATACCAGACCCTTGAGGTCTGGGATGGATTTTAAGGGAACCCCAGCCAAAAAAAATGGCGTGGGGTCCCCCTCAAAATCCATACCAGACCCTTATTCTTCCATCTGTTCTTCTGTCGGGCCGCTCCTCACAATGGGAGGCTCCCGCTGTGTGAGGCTTCGCTCCGTCTGACAGGTCTTTTATAACGGAGGGCACCTGGTGACCCCGCCCCCCTCTGACGTCATGGGGAAAGCCATAGGGAATTCCCCATGACGTTCCCGTGCGTCAGAGGGGGCGGGGTCACCAGGTGCCCTCCATTATAAAAGACCTGTCAGAGGCAGCGAAGCCTCACATAGCGGGAGCCTCCCATTGCGAGGAATAAGTATATAGTGCGGCCCTCAAAGTGTTCAATAGTGATTATTAAACATATACTGTGAAATAATATATAATAATAGAAAAAATTCTTTAAAAATTATATATCACCAAAATAAATAAATATAAGTGACCAATAGTGGAACTATATTCCATATAGAATATCCATTAAATTACAAATGGTGATTACAGACAAAACGTGACTGAATTGAGACCATCACAAATAAACAGTATAGTGTCTCAAAATTTAAAAATAATTGTTATAAAAATCAATATTACACCATAATAGTGACTTAAGTGAATACAGTAAAACATAAAGTGACTTGTGCGGCTTGTCTGATGTACTCCGTCACCGATTAATGGAAGGCTTACCGACTATCGTGGACTCAGGTAGGCTTACGCCATATGAGTCAAAATTGCTGTATGGTGTTTGCAATACACCGATGTGGGCAGTTGTTCCAATTTGTGATGTCTGGTAACCGACGACAAGACTATGCGTTGAGTGGTTGATGGAAAGTAGTAGTGGTAGGCAGGTATAGTATGTGGCTCATCCCCCAATGGTATTACCAATAAAGAGAAAATGAGACCATAGCGTAATACCTTCAAGCAAGTTAAATTTAATGAACATATAAAATGGGTACTCACATGTACAAAAGCTTATTTAGGCATGTATGAAAAGAAATTGGCAGCAGTGGCATCAGCAAATCTTTCTCCCGGCGCGTTTCGCCTTAATGAGGCATCATCTGGGGGTGGGCAACTCCCATTGCGAGGAGTTGCCCAAGAAGAGACACCGACGCCGACACCATGGAAGAAGATGCCGGACGAGAAGGACGAGAAGACCAGCGCAAGAAGAAGCGGATCGGAGGACGAAGAAAATGGAAGAAGATGGAAGAAGATGACGGAAGGAGAAGATGAAGAAACCGAAGGATGAAGAAAGAAGAAAGAAGATTTTAATAAAGGAATTGTCAAAGACCGTCTCCTGTCATTTTTACAATTTTTGACACTTTTTTTGGTGAAATGGTAGGGGTACTTTTGTACCCCCTTACCATTTCACACAGGGGGGGCCGGGATCTGGGGGTCCCCTTGTTAAAGGGGGCTTCCAGATTCCGATAAACCCCCCCCCGCCCGCAGACCCCCACAACCACCGGGCACGGTTGTGGGGATGAGGCCCTTGTCCTCATCAACATGGGGACAAGGTGCTTTGGCCTGGTACGGTTCAGGTCGGGAGGGGGGGGCGCTCTCGTCCCCCCCTTTTTTCCTGCGGCCTGCCAGGTTGCGTGCTCGGATAAGGGTCTGGTATGGATTTTGAGGGGGACCCCACGCCATTTTGTTTGGCTGGGGTTCCCCTAAAATCCATCCCAGACCTCAAGGGTCTGGTATGGATTTTGAGGGGGACCCTACGCCATTTTTTTTTTTTTTTGGCTGGGGTCCCCCTTAATATCCATCCCAGACCTGAAGGGCCTGGTTATTGAATTTGGGGGGACCCCCACGCTTTTTTTTTTGTTTTTTTTTTATCAATGAATGACAGTTCTCTGTGTTACGGGAGCCATCAATTCATTAGCCGCGAGTGCTTTTAAATAGCTTATTTCCTGCAAAAATGACACTTTTTGCAGGGACAGTTCTAAGCACAGGAAACCTGCCCCCTTCACAGGCAACCTATAGACACCCCCCAGATGTGATACTGCAATGCTGTACTAACAGCACGCACACACAAATCCCCAGAAATAAAGCACATATTGTCAGCAGTCAGCAGTAAACACAATATGCAAGGCCGCCGCCGCGGCGGCCTCTTATACCGTAGGGCGTGTACTAAAGCCCCTGAGCTATAATTGGCTACAGGCATCCTGCCTGTAGCCAATTATGGCTCTCCTCGCTGCCGGCGCTGTGATTGGCCAAGCATGCTTGGCCAATCATCAGCCAGCATTGCACTGCGACTGGCGCAATGCATTGCGGGCCGCTCGTATCACACGAATTTGATGCGAGCGGCCCAAATAGTTCTGGGTTTGCCGAACGGGCGAACGCCCGATGTTCGATTCGAACTTGGGTTCGAATCGAACACCGGGCCCATCCCTAGTGTCAAGTAATATCCACGTGAATGACAGGACCAACATTTACCAATAGAAGGGCTATGACTAAGCACCGTGTTCGGTGTGAAACATGTCAGCAGCTGTGCAGTTAGTCTGTACACAAGCCTAGATGCTATGATTTTATTATATCTTTTGAAATAAAGTTGAATAATTTGGAGTGCGGCTATCCAGCTACATCTTTTCTACCAATAGAACTCTGCTCAAAACATCACACTGCCTCCGCCGGCTTGCCTTATTTCTACAGTGCAGCCTGGTGCAATCTCTTTCCCAGGTAAGTCAAGCAGTTGATGCAAAAGAAAATGTGATTCATTAGACCAGGCTCACGTGCCCATTGTAGTCGTTATGGCTGTGGACAGGGGTCAGCATGGGCACCCTGACCAGTCTGTGGCTATGTAGACCCGTAAGCAACTATCTGCAATGCCCTTTTTTCCTGCTGATAACACATCAACTTCAGGGACAACATGTTCACTTTTTGCCTAATATATCCCACCCACTTTCAGAGGCCACTGTAATGAAATGTTATTTGCCTAACATGTCAAGGGTCATAAAGTTATGACTGATGCATGAATAGTATTTTAAAGTATGTGAACAGAGCAAGCAAACAAAAATAAGGTATCTTATAATTGGTGAAACAAAGCAAAGTATTTACTGAGGTGTTCATTGGCACTATTATTTCTGTATATTAATAATGAACACATACAGTTGAATATTATTCTTAAACACAGTAACAGTCTTGCTGCTGACCATTGTTAGCACATGACTGTCCGAAACTGTGCCAGGTACAAAGAAAAAAAAAAACACTGACACAGTGCCAATCTGCTAGCTGAACGGAAAATGTAGTTCTAAATATGATAAGTTGTACTTTTTGTTTCTGGATGATCACATTGGAAGTAAATGACCTTTCACGAGGTGTCTGGCTTTGAGGAAAAAAAATGAAGCTCATCTCCAATGAAGTCCTGATTTTGTGTGCAGAACACACAGGAGCCATTATGTGAAATGTAGACTGATCCAGCACTGACCATCCTCTTCATCCATACACAGTGCTCTACTAGAAATATGCAGGGCTGTCTTTAATATTGATTGGACCCTGAGCAAACATTTTCTTGCCCCCCCCCCCCCCCTCCATGCAATTTCGCTCTCCACCTGCCTGCACGCCATGGACTGGGGTGGTGAGGGAGCCCATCAATAGACAGAAAACGCCTAGGGATCCTAGAACTCCTGGGATCAGTGGCAGTGTTGGGGGTAGAGTGTTATCAATGGCAATGCTGATTTTACCATCTACTAATATAATGAGGAGTTTCAACACTGGCCACCAATGTAATAGGGGTTTACACTGACCACTAATGTAATAGCATTCACGGTAACCACTATTGTAAGGAGGGGGACCTTCACACTGGCCACTAGTGTGAATAAAAGGATTGTACACCAAGCCCCAATGTAATGAGAAGATTTACAATGACCATCCATGTAATAGGGATTTACACTGACCACTTATGTAATAGGAGCATTTACAGTAACCACTAATGTAAGGAGGAATTTACACTGACCAATAATGTAAGGGGGACCTTCACGTGGGCGCCACTAGTGTGAATGAACGGATTGTGCACCAAGCCCCAATGTAATGAGAAGATTTACACTGACCACCAATGTAACTGAGACATCCTGACACCACAGAAACGCGCTGCCCTTTATCAGTCACACAGCAGTGCCATTAATTGTTAACCACTACAATACAGGGCACTTTCGCCCCCTTCCTTCCCTTCCCAATTTTCAGCTTTTAGCGCTCTCGCACTTTCAGTGACAATTGCGCGGTCATGCAACGCTGTACCCAAATGACATTTTTATCATTTTGTTTGCACAAATAGAGATTTTTTTGGTGGTATTTATTCACGACTTTGTTTTTTATTTTTATAAGCGAAAAAATTGCGGAAATTGGGAAAAAAAACAATATTTTCTTCTTTCTATTTTAAAAGAAATCCAATAAAATCGAATTTTGTCATAAATTTAAGCCAAAATGTATTCTACTACATGTTTTTAGTAAAAAAAAATCTGTTAAGTGTATAATAATTGGTTTGTGTTATCACGGACATATATACGCAAATGATCATGTACAGATGTGTGCAGGTGATCACGGACATATTTGTGCAGATAATCATTGGGACATGTGATTTTAGTGGGACATATGTGGGGGACATGTGTTTTTATTATTTAGGTACATGTGTTTTTATTATTTGGGGACATGTGTTTTTATTATTTGGGGACATGTGTGTTTTGGGGACATGTATGTTGTGGGGACATGTGTGTTTAGTGTGTTTTACACTAGACTGGTGATCAGTGAGTAAAAAGCTGTAAAAAAACAGCTAATACTCACTGATCACCAGCCGGCTGCATCGATCCGCTCTCCTCTCCTCAGCGACGACTTCCGTGTGAGGAGAGGAGAGCCGATTGCCTAGCAACCGGCTGTTTGCTTAAATCACATGACGGCTGTGATTGGACACGGCTGTCATGTGATCAGGAGGGCCAATCACAGAGCCATCCTGCCGATCCGAGATGCGCCGTGTCCGGGTGACACGAGTGCATCGGGATCGCGCCGCTGCACGGGCACACGCACGCGCGATCCCCCTACTTCTAAAGGACGTTCAGGAACGTCCTATCAGAAGTAGAAGGCTCCCACCCGGCCGTATATGTGCAGTGGCTGGGTGGGAAATAGTTAATGACACCCTCAGGCATCTGCTGACATGTGCTGCGCAACCGTGTGATTTTGAAAAAGTGTTAGGGACTTTCTTACGCATTTCTAGCACATAGAGTAGCCCATTGAAATAATTGGGCTGCCCTACATGCTACCTACATCTTAATCCACCATGTCAGTACTCCTTTGCAGCCTAAAACCCCTGCCAACCTCTGCACACCAAACCTCCCCCATCTTCTCCACTCCAACCCTCCGCCCCTTTAACCCTACTTGCCTCCTCTGCTCATCTTTGCACCCACCATCCTTACCTCCATTCTTCACCTCCTTGCTCACCTGTGCACCCAAACAGTAACTCCTTCTCTGCTTACCTCTGCACATCCCATACTACCCCCCCCCCCCCCCCACCACCAATTTGCTTACCTTTGCAGAAAAGGCTGATGTTAGGCTGAATGACCACAGTTGTAGGCAGGACTTTCAAGCATGCCCCTTTATCTTCCCAGTGGGCAGCAATCAGTATAGGTGATGGTGGATATGACCACAGGGGGACATGATATACATATCAACGCCGCCTCTATTTACATAAAAATGCTGCCGGTCTGCAGCTATTTACATATGAATGCAGCCATTATTTACATATCAATGCCGGTATTTACATGTAAACACAGGGTCTGCAGGTCAGTCATCAGTCATCTGTACACAACAATAGTCAGAGCTGGGTAGCATTAGTAGCAGCACTTCACACTGAGATATCGGGACACAGCACAGGACTAAAACCTCAAAGGACAAGGGAATTTAAACCGGGATAGTTGGCAAGTATGAGGTAGCTGCTTTGGGCCCCACAACAATGACAGGGCCCAGGGAAGCTGCCTCTTTTGCCCTGCCTTAAAAACGGCCCTAGAAATATTCACCTTGTGGGAACTACCTTCTAATCTTCCGAACAGGCAGCTCTGCAACTTCTGCAACAGAAAATGATCTGGATATTCTCTTTTAGGGCTTGTTTAAACATGCCGCAAGCTATGCCGTGCTTCTAAAAAGCGAATTGAGCATGGATATTGACTGGCAGTGAGGGGGCAATATGTCACCTTCTCACTGCCTGTTTAACCCCCTAAATGCCATACCACCATGCAGCAATTGCATGCATTGCACACAGTTGCAGGCCAGTTGCAGCGTAGTCCTATTCCTTTGAATGGGTCATGTTCAGTAGGCAGTATTGCCCGCTGAATTTGACAGGTTGTTTAATTCCTGCCGCTATCATGAAGCAATCCATGGTAGCCATGACATGTGTACAGCTATAGCCACTGCCTTTTCAGGTAAAGGGGGTGCAACTGGGGTGTGATATAAAATGTAGCTTAACTATGTGTTTTTTACAGCAAGTACAAACAAGCCCTTAGATAAGGGATAGAAAAGATTAGGTGTACCAGGTTTGCAAATCTACAGGCTTCTGTTTTGCTTCAATGTGACCCCATGATACTGGCTGTTATAGTTCGGGCAACAAGTTGTGTATTGTCCATATCTGTGTATTTTTCTACAGCGTTAACTGTATCTCAAATCTTTAATAAAAACGTATTGAAACTGAAAAGATTGGGTGCACCAGATATAAAGCATATATTTTCTGTAGTATACCATATTCTATTAAAGTAGTTTCATAGCTCTCCAGTAATTTATACTATTAACTGAATATTTCCTTGTATTCAGCTGCCATTCCGCTATGGATAACGAGGCCTTTGACTGCCAGAGCTGTAAGGAATCTCTCTATGGAAAGAAATACACCGTTAAGGATGACAATCCCTACTGCATCAAATGCTTTGAAAACCTTTTTGCAAATATATGTGAAGGATGTAAAAAACCTATTGAATGTGACTCCAAGGTAATACTGATATTTATGTACAACCTGCTTGCCTTATATATCCAACATATGTGAGATTAGATGAAATATTGTAGAACAGACTAAATATGACTTGTCCCACGATTTTGGACTGCAAAATTGCATGACAAGTCATTCTCCATGATTTTGAATGACTACCATTCATATTGTCACGACTTTAAGTCGTGCCAACTTCAAAGTAGTTCCTGCACTACTTTTTTTCTGAAGTCGGATCAAAGTCGGATTTTCTGTATTAACTGATCCGACTTTGGCATGTGACTTGTGCATAAAGCGGAACTCCAAGCCAATTTATTTTTTTAAGAAATGGGTTCCCCCTTCATGAGCATACCGGGCCCTTCGGTCTGGTATGGATTTTGGGGGGGACCCCACGCTTTTTTTTCTACGTGGGAGTTCCCCTTAAAATCCATACCAGACCGAAGGGCCTGGTATGCTCATGAAGGGGGAACCCATGCCGGTTTTAAAAGAAAAAAAAAATTGGCGTGGAGTTGTTGTGGAAATTATATTGTATAAAATTTATGTGGACATTTTATTCTAGGATGTATGTTTTTATAGATTGTCATCTGTCTCCCTTGTGTCTGATTTAATCGAGGAGCGCTCTAGCAGAGCGCACTTGGGTTGAATAGAGATCAGTGGTAAAAACGGTCAGTATGAAAACTTTCTCATGGGATTTGAGACATGTTCTCTGTGTCTGTGGATGTTTGTCGGTTTGTAGGTACCAAGCGCAATGCGCTGGGCTTCTTGCCTTCAAATGACTATACGCATTAGAGAAGCGAAGTCCGCATAAGTGTCTGGCTGTTGGAGACAGGCAATTCCTGTTTGTGAAAGCTTTTGTCATAATAAAAAGGCCATGCTGGTGAGTGTGGCCAAGGATGGCTGGCTGACCAGGCAAAGATGAGGCTGTAAGAATACTTGCTGTTGATGGCTGTTTACTGGGGAATGGGAAACCAGGGGCTTAGATGGGAAGCAGCTTAGGCTGGAAAGGTGATGTATGGAATGCTTGGCTGATGCTGAGAGGATGACGTGAGACTTGTCTGGTAATGTCTGTTTTTGGGAATGGGGAACCAGGGAGGCATACGATCAGAGGGCGCATTATCTCATAAGATTGAAAGGCGCTTATTAGCGCAAGAGTGTGGCGAAATATCCACGACAGAGTTCCCCCTAATTATTTGGTAATCAAAGTCGCATCCTTGCTCATTGAAGTCGTACTTCAAGTCGTGGGGCAAAGTCGGATCCACAGTCGTATGACTGTCTTGTCAAAATCGCGGTGAAATCGTGCGACTTTGGAGTAGCACAAGTGTGAAAGGGGCCTAAGTCTGTTTACACATTATACAATTTAGGCCCCTTTCACACTTGTGCTACTCCAAAGCCGTGTGATTTTGCCACAATTTCGCGGCCGCGATTTTGACAAGACAGTCGTACAACTGTGGATCCAACTTTGCCCCACGACTTGAAGTACGACTAGCAGGGACCCGACTTTGATTACCATATAATTAGGGAAAAATCCAAGCCAATTTTTGAAAAAAAAAAACAGCATGGGTTCCCCCTTCATGAGCATACCAGGCCCTTCGGTCTGGTATGGATTTTAAGTGGAACCCCTACTCCAAAAAAACGGCGTGGGGTCCCCTCAAAATCCAGACCCTTATCCGAGCGCCCCCCCTCCTGAGCCATACCAGGCCGCATGCCCTCAACATGGGGGGTGGGTGCTTTGGGGCAGGGGGGACCCCATGTTGATGAGGACAAGGGCCCCTTCCTGACAACCCAGGCCGTTGGTTGTCGGGGTCTGCGGGCGGGGGGCTTATTTAATAAGGGGGCCCCCAGATCCCGGCCCCCCACCCTATGTGAATGAGTATGGGGTACATCGTACCTCTACCTATTCACCTGGGGTAAAAAAGTGTCAATAAAAAAAACACACTAAAAAAAAAAAAAAAAAAAAAAAAAAAAAAAAAAAAAAAAAAAAAAACAAAAAAAAAAAAAAAAAACACACTAAAGTAATTTATTAGGCAGCTCCGGGGGTCTTCTTCCGACTTCGGGGGTCTCTTCCGACTTCTCTGCTCTCTTCTGCCGCTCTCCGGTGTCTTCTCCCGATCTCCGATTCTTCTCCCACTCTCCGGTGCCTTCTACCGGGCTCCTCCGCTATCTTCTTCCAGCTCTTTTACTAGCGTTGGCCCAGTCTTCTCCATCGTCGTCTTCTTCCCTCTTCTCTTCTTCCGATGTTGACACGACGCTCTCTCCCGCTGTAATGCTGTGTGCGCGGTGCGCAACGATTTATATAGGCATGGGGCGGAGTCACCGGGTGATGTCACCCGTGACCTTGCCCTTTTATGACGTCACAGCCCGAGGCCCTTGTCCTCATCAACATGGGGCAAGGTGCTTTGGGGCCCCCCTGCTCCAAAGCACCACCCCCCATGTTGAGGGCATGCGGCCTGGTACGGCTCAGAAGGGGGGCGCTCGCTCGTCCCCACCCCCTTTCCTGACCGGCCAGGCTGGTGCTTGGATAAGGGTCTGGTATGGATTTTGGGGGGACCCCACGCATTTTTTTTCCCTTAAAATCCATACCAGACCGAAGGGCCCGGCATGCTCATGAGGGGGAACCCATGACAGTTTTTGCTTAAAAAAAATAATTGGCGTGGAGTTAGCCTTTATGCACAAGTCGCATGCCAAAGTCGGATCAGTTAATACGGAATCCGACTTTGATCCGACTTCAGAAAAAAAGTCGTGCAGGAACTACTTTGAAGTCAGCACGACTTAAAGTCATGCCAATATGAATGGTAGTCATTCAAAATCATGGAGAATAACTTGTCATGCGATTTTGCAGTCCAAAATCGTGGGACAAGCCGTATAAGTGTGAAAGGGGGCTTATTGTACAAGTTTTCTTTAAATTTACCAAAACCATAGAATATGAGGTCATACCTAAACACTTTCAAATTGTATGCAATCAGGCAGGCCCCTGCATTACATAGTTGAAGGTAAATCTAAAGAAAATTGAAAAAAAAAAAATGTATAATGTGTAGCCAGCTTAAGACAATGGAAAACATTTTTCTACTTGTAGTTATGCTGACTAATGAGCATTAGACAACCATTAGGCCCCTTTCACACCGGGGAGGGGGCGGCGTCGGCGGTAAAGCGCCGCTATTTTTAGCGGTGCTTTACCGTCGTATTTGCGTAGATATTCGGCCGCTAGCGGGGCGCTTTTAACCCCCACTAATGGCCGAAAAAGGGTTAGAAACCACCCGTAGCAGCGCTTTGCCGGCGGTATAGCCGCGCTGCCCCATTGATTTCAACGGGCAGGAGTGGTGGAGGAGCGGTATACACACCTCTCCTTCACCGCTCCAAAGATGCTGCTAGGGGCTTTCACACTGAAGGGACAGGAGTGGCTCTTTCAGGGTGCTTTGCAGGCGATATTTTTAGCGCTGTAGCGCTTGCAAAGCGCCCCAGTGTGAAAGGGGTCTTAGGTTGGTGTCTCATTTAGCTCTCCCAAACTTTTGCCCAGAGTAGTTTACCAGCTGTATACAAGCAGCATGAACTTCAACTTCAAGAAGCTGTTCTGTGCCTGTATAACACAGAGAATAATTTGGGAAGGATTTTCCCAGACTGATTTTATTCACATTGTAACATTAAACTGTACACTGACACATTTTGTCAGAAACAAGTTATGTTAGCCAATTATTGAATTACTGAAAGTGAAAACATCTTGTAGTAGGTGACAGATTCTTTCTAAATGGAATCTAACTTTTACCCTACATACCTTTGTTTAAATGAATAGTTTCTATATATATTTATGCACATAGGAATATCTGTATTTGCGGATTTGATTTTGTCTTCCTTCAGTTAGGATTTGTAAAGGCAGAATGTTTTTAATCTTAATGCATTCTTCTATTTAGCACCCTAGGCAAGACCAGATAGTTGCACCCCCCCCCCCCCCCACAAGAAAGAAAAAAATAAGAAAACAAAATGAATTCAATAATTCTAGCACCAGAACTCCTGCAAAACACTAAACTGATGACCTATAAGGGGCTTTGCGTGTGTGCACCCATGAAGCGCCAAAAAACATCAGTACCCTATATTTTTTCATAGGCAACGCTTTAAAAGCCCCTGCAGGACATCAGGTTAGTGTTATGCAGTAGTTCTGATGCTAGAATTATTGCTCTCACTCCAGCATACACGGTGATACATAACATGTGTAGGGCAATCACATGCATTTGTGTGTATTTTTGTGTGTAGGGGAGGGTGGGCTCTAAAATGTTTTGTATTTTTATGTGTCTCTTTAAATGTTTATTTTATTTTATGTTTTTTTTAATGTAACTTTTATTGTCATTACATAGGGGACCAATAGCCCCCTATGTGATAGCATATAGGTAACAGGTACTCTTTTTGTAGACATTCAGGGTCAATTAGAGCTTGGATGTCTCCTATGTACTCCGCTACAGCTGATGGAACATAGGTGGGCAGTGGGGGGGGGGGGGGCAGGAGGGGGGTGCAGCCAGGTAGACAGAAGAGGGGGTTACAGTCAGGTGGGGGGAAGACAGAGCCAGGTTGGCAGGAGAGGGGGCATGCAGCCAGGTGGACAGGGGAGGAGGGGTGCAAAACATCAAGTACAGTATACAAATACAGCTCCCTCCGTACAGTCTACACGAGGGGTATTCAAACTATGGCCCTCCAGCAGTCCAGGAACTACAACAATTCCCATCATGCCTAGTCATGTCTGTGAATGTCAGAGTTTTACAACGCCTCATGGGACGTGTAGTTCCGCAACAGCTGGAGGGCCGTAGTTTGAAGATGCCTGATCTACACTATCCAGCATCAGCTCCCCGCCCAGATATTTTATGTTATAGTGAAGTTCTCTGGTGGGAATTTTATATTGGGTAGAGTGCTACACTTATTCATATATTTTGATATTGATGAATAAACTCTGACTATTGTAAGCACTCTTGTCAGTGGTAAATGATTTGTCTCAACACCAGGGATGAGCTCCAGCATGTTTGGATCCTAATTTGAATCCGCCTAAACTATCCCGTCAGAAAGCTATCGCTGCACACCACCAATCATAAATTCCCAAAGCATCCCCAGCCAAGGGGTGTGTATACATGCAGCTGCAGAGTGAGGAGTGACTTGGTGGCTTACGATTGGCAGTCTGCAGTGACCGCTTCCTGGTGGGATAGCTCAGACAGATTCAGACTAGGATCCAAACATGTCTAAACTCATCCCTACTCAACACTACACTCACAGTAACAGTCACCCTGGCCAGATCAGTGAAAATAAACAATAAGGGCCTAAAAAAAAAAAAAAAAAAACTAATGCAGTTACCATATCTAAGGATTGGTAAGCTGCAATATATTACATTTTGTTTTGGGGTTTAAACTGCTTTTAAAGTGGAACTCCAGCCAAAGGGTTTCTTTCAGATTTAGATTGGGTTTAGACCTTTGTCAAATTTGCATTGCTCTCCAGTTTCCCATGGAATAGATTTCCCTTTCCTTTCTGCTGGGTAGAAAAAGAGTCCTAGTGACACTGTGAGATGTAAGGCAAAATTTCCCAACCAGGTAAAACATTATAATTGTTGTAAAGTTTTTATAGTTGACCATGTTTTCGAAAAGAAGCTTCTCCCTACTTCCTGTTACAGTAAAACAACAGGAGGAAGGAAATCTCCTCAATGGAGACACGGACAGCAACTGAAACCAGGCAGATGGTTTACTCTTCCATACACCACAAATTGAAATGCTTTTCTTTATATCTCTGTTCCTAATGGAGATATTTTTTTATAACTTCCTGTTTGAGTGGCACAACAACAAGTGAGGGTAAATCTTTAAAACAGGGAAATAGAACAGCAATAAAACCCAGCAGATGTTCTAACATAAGAAGTTGCTGACCTCCTTTGGAAAATCTGTCTTTAGCACTAATGTCAACAGATAAAATACAAATAACTAGGTAGTATTGAGACACTTCTTTTAGGAAATATGCCCTTTAAAAATTGAAGGGCTGCCAGACCTCCTTTTATAACTTATGATTTATTGAGTCCAACCTTGCAGCGAGTGAAATTAGAACCCTTCATCTGAATATTTATTTCATATCAGTGACTCAGAGGCATTAAGGCCACTGGATCGGCATAGGTGTTAGGTCACACTTAGCAGGTCACACTTAGCAGGTTCCCTTCAAAGTATGGCGGCTTACAGACCATAGACCATCCTCATGTTATGGGGATATATGGTCACTACACTAGAGGATGGCATGTAAACCACCCATATGCCACCACAGAGTATGATGGTACCAGTACAATTTATCTTTATGATAAATTATCTCAAATGTACTCATTGGGTGGCCCCATTGGCCTCCTACCATCCAACATCACTCAATTAAAAAACTGAAGTTGCCAAGAAGAAATTTTGGGCATCCAATCAGATGCAGGCACTCTTTAGGTATTATGGGAGGGCAGTTATCGAAGTACAATAGCTGCAGTGGGGGATTCATCTATCTACGCTCTGTAATGTAGATGGAAGAATCTGGTAGATTTTTCTCCATTTAGTCTGCAAAAAAATCTATGTGTATGGCCAACTTAAAAGAGGAAGTAAACTCTCCCACTCTGATGCTTCTTTTCATTTAGTCCATTATAATAAGCAATTAGCAAACTATAGCCACCGTAATCCAGTCCAAAACGCATATTACTTACTGCTTAAAGAAACTTTAAAAACTTGTTTCCAGGGGGGATAAGGCAATGCCATCTTAAGTATTGTTTTCTGAGTCCACAGTAGAGTGTATTTCCACCCACATTGAGCACTTCCTGTACTGTTAACCAAGCCTCCTTCTCAATCCAACATTTCTATGACAACCCTGCTTCCCTGCTCATAGCTGACTTGTTTTATTTCATAGTATTCACTTGTGCCGATTATCTAGTGTTTGCCTATGTCAGTCTTATCAGCTTCAGCTGATAAGACTGCAGTAATGCTGTCCGATGGCCAGGTTTACACTAAATGTGATATCACATGGTCAGATGGGGTGTAGTAGGAAGCTCTGAGTGATTATGCAGTCTTGTGGGATTTCAGTGTTGTGCCGTAGGAAGTGCTGATAATAGACAGGCAAGCACACCGAGTGTGCCGTAAATCAGGGTAGATATGGGCATGCTCAGTGACGTCATTCTAAAGCACAAAAAGGATTACAACAATACTAAGCAAGTAAGGAGATATCTACAAGCAGTGTTCATTAGGGTTTTTTATGCTGATCTACATGGGACAAAGTTGTGGGGGAGAGTTTACAACCACTTTAACTCTGTTCATAAGTAAAATATTTAGCATTGCACCCCCGCAGAAGATGAAAAATATAGTGGCAATTTTTCTTTTTCTGATAGAGATATTTACTTGCATGGCCCTGCCATCTTCCTCCCTGCCAGTTCAAGTTATGATGTCTGCCCCCAAAGCTGCTCTTATTGCTGTTCTCCTATTTCTAGTATTGTACATGATGACATAAGAGTGCACACCCACATTCTGGTGCTGGCAAGTCGAGGAATGGACTGCTGGATCCAGTACGATTACATAAACCCCCAGAAAAACAATAACTATATTCTTCATCCACTGGAGGAAAATTAACAATTGTATTGGTTAATCATTTCCAAAGGGAGCTAGCAATACTTCTTATAAATAGTAATAAAATGATCAACCACCACATCAAAATGAATAACCACTACGGATCTTATGTCACAATTTAAGGTAAAGTACAGTGATTTATTTTTTTTGTCCATCAATGTTTTTATGTATTTGTCTTTAAGGATCTTAACTACAAAGACAGCCACTGGCATGAAGTTTGTTTCAAGTGTGCCAAATGCACTTGCTCTTTGGTAGAGAAACCATTTGCTGCCAAGGATGAGCTGTTGTTGTGCATCGATTGCTACTCCAATGAATATTCCTCCAAGTGCTTCAACTGCAAGGCCACCATAATGCCTGGTAAGACTTTTCCACCGCAAATTATTCATTTCTGGGACTGGAAACAATGGCAATATTAAGTAATGGCTAGCCCTGTAAATCTATGTTTATAACCTTTTTATTAAAGATATATTATAGAGTGTTCACTTTGTGAGTGAATGTTCACTTAGCACAGTGAATAAAGGAAAATGATGCTGACTTTTTGGGGTAATACAAGTAAAAATAACTTCACCATATTAATTGAAGTGTATGTCAGAGAAAATAAAATAAATGCACATTTCCCAATGTTTTATCTCTTGAAAGACCCTGCAAATACGGAAAAATACCTGTGGATCTGCCATAAATGCAGTCAGTTACTAATCCTGTTGTGGCTGACAACAGACAGCATTTTTTGTGCACTGAGCTGTGTGAGTCCTGCCTAATTTTCTGTTGCCAACCTGCTCAGATCTCTCACCATTACAGATTCTCCCACCATTACAAGATAAAAGCTCATAATTCTGTAGACCTTGAGATCAATTGGTTCAAGCAGGATTTAGTGAACTTCAAAGAGCTTCAGATGCTGAACCCTATTAAAATCATTGGGACCTGAATCTGTCAAAACAAAAATGCCCATTTACTGGGCTAATAGGCATAGGGTTGTCAACAAAATTGCATGTGGGCAAAGGGGAGAAAGGGGGGAGGGGTCACTGCCCTGAGAAACATGTACCACTTAAAATAGTTTTATTTTAAATACTATTCAGCAGTTATTTATTTAAGCACTGACATTTACAAAGGAAAGGGTGTTTTAAATACAGTAAAACCTTGAATTGCAAGCATAATTTGTTCCAGAAACATACTTGTATTCCAAAGCACTTGTATATCAAAGCAAATTCCCTATAAGAAATAATGGAAACTCAAATTATTAGTTCCACAACCATTTATTCATAGGTCCTTCAGTTTACAGTCCATATAAAAAGATTATAGCATGTGAAGAGGTTGTGTAACCATAAAATGTCCATCCACAAATGGAAGCCTCCACAAGGGCATTAAAAGCAAAATCCAGCAGGAGCTACAGAGTATAAAAGAGAAGAGAAGCGCCTCTAAGTGTAGCAATATGTTGCTAAATGTTGTACCGTCATTAAATGTAACCATATAGCTACACTTAGAGGCGCCTCTCTTCTCTTTTAGGCCCCTTTCACACTGGGGCGTTTTTCAGGCGGTACAGCACTAAAAATAGCGCCTGTACAGCGCCTGAAAAAAATCCGGCCCCATTCACTCCAGTGTGAAAGCCGGCGGGCTTTCACACTGGAGCGGTGCGCTAGCAGGACGGTCAAAAAAGTCCTGCTAGCAGCATCTTTGGAGCGGTATAGGAGCGGTGTATTCACCGCTCCTATACCGCTCCTACCCATTGAGTTTAATGGGATACCGCGGTAATACCGCGGCAATACCGCCGCAAAGCGCCGCTTTGCGGGGGATTTTAACCCTTTTTCGGCCGCTAGCGGGGGTTAAAAACCGCCCCGCTAGCGGCCGAATCCCGTGGCTAAAACGACGGTAAAGCAGCGCTAAATATATCGCTGCTTTACCGTCGCCGCGGCTCCCGCCCCAGTGTGAAAGGGGCCTTATACTCAGTTCTGACTTGACGCTTCTTGTATATCAAGACATTGCTTGTATATCAAGTCGAAATTTATTTAAAAATGTTGCTTGTCTTGCAAAATGCTCTCAAACCAAGTTACCCTCAAACCAAGGTTTTACTGTAGCTTATCTTTTTTTTTTTTTAAGAAGCCGGCAATGAAATGTCATTTGTTGGCAATTTATACTGTATAATTTTTTTCTTACATTTACATTCTTGTAAACGTGACTTGTGCTGTAGCAGATCCCCAAAATGCATACTAGACCCTTTGAGTCTGTTATGGATTATATGGGATACCCCATGCAAAAAACACATAAAAAATGCACAATGTCCCCCAGAAAAACCATACAAGACCCTTCCAGTCCAGTGTGGATTTTAGAAGGGTATCCCCAAGACAAAAAACCTGGCTGGCCAGAAAAAGGTGGGGGGGGGGGGGGATGAGTGTGCATCTCCCTCCACATGAACCATACCAGGCCACATGCTCTCAACATGGGGAGAACATTGCTATATATATGTACAATTGTGCTCTGAAGTTTACATACCCTGGCAGAATTTATGATTTCTTGGCCATTTTTTAGAGAATATGAATGACAACACAAAAACTTTTCTTTCACTCATAATTAGTGTTTTGCTGAAGCCATTTATTATTAATCAACTGTGTTTACTCTTTTTAAATCATAATGACAACATAAACTACCCAAATTACTCTGATCAAAAGTTTACATACACCAGTTCTTAATACCGTGTATTGCCCCCTTTGCCATCAATGACAGCTTTAAGTCTTTTGTGGTATTTGTGGATGAGGCTCTTTATCGTCTCAGATGGTAAAGCTGCCCATTCCTCTTGGCAAAAAGCCTCCAGTTCCTGTAAATTCTTGGGCTGTCTTGCATGAACTGCACTTTTGAGATTTTCCCAGAGTGGCTCAACGATATTGAGGTCAGGAGACTGAGATGGCCACTCCAGAACCTTCACTTTATTCTGCTGTAGCCAATGACAGGTTGACTTGGCCTTGTATTTTGGATCATTGTCATGTTGCAATGTCCAAGTACGTCCCATGCGCAGTTTCCTGGCTGATGAATGCAAATGTTCCTCCGGTATTTTTTGATAATATACTGCATTAATTTTGCCATCAATTTTGACCAAATGTCCTGTGCCTTTGTAGCTCACACATCCCCAAAACATCAGCGACCCACCTCCGTGTTTCACAGTAGGAATGGTGCACCTTTCCTCATAGGTCTTGTTGACTCCTCTCCAAATGTAGCTTTTATGGTTGTGTCGAAAAAGTAATATTTTGGTCTCATCACTCCAAATGGCTTTGTGCCAGAAGGTTTGAGGCTTGTCTCTGAGCTGTTTGGCATATTGTAAGCGAGATACTTTGTGGCATTTGCAGCGATAAGAATAGATAAAAATAGCCACTGATTACTGTATAAATGTCATTGGCAGGGGAGGGTTTAACACTCGGGCGATCAAGGGGTTAACTGTGTTCCCTAGATGTCTTCTAACTGTGGGGGGGATGTGGCTGACTAAAGGAGGAGACAGATCGTTGTTCCTACTTAGTAGGAACACACGATCTGTCTCCTCTCCCCTGACAGAACTGCGATTTGTGTGTTTACACGCACAGATCCCGGTTTTCGCTCTGTCACGAGCGATCGCAGGTGCCTGTCAGTGTCTTAAAAAGCCGACATACAGCTAAGACAGTTCGCCCAGGGAAGCCAACCTGCCACAGTATAACTGCAGAGGCTGGTCGGGAAGCGGTTAAAGTGTTTGTTAACCTAAAAAAAAATTGTATCTGGTTCCCAGAGTATGTTATACAGCACAGTGCTTGTGCTGTGTAATTTGGCCCCCTGTAACACTTTAAATACCTGGCTGATCCTGCCTGGCTGTATACTCCCCTCTGTAAACTGACCACGGTTTATCATGGTTGCTGAGCCCTGACACTGTGGTCAGTTGATGTGCCTCCGTCATCCGCAGCCCTGCTCTCTGCTCTCCTCTGTGCTCCTGTGTCCTCCTCCCCCCTCCCCTCCCTGCCTGATATCTTGTACCAGTGCCCCCCCCCACACTTTCCTGCTGGTATCATAACTTATTTTTGTTACTAAAATCCCCTCTGTTATAATAAATTCTGTGCCCCACTGTATGTGTCTTCTAAAAAATCAGCCGATAAATAACTTATTTGTTTGTGCCGCTCGGGGTCACGTGACCAGCCGTCTCTCTCCTCCTCTCCTCTTCTCTCCTCTAACTTCAGCTGGGGTTTCTTGGCTCCACCCACTTCGCTGTCAGACCTGGAGAGGGAGAGAGACAGCCGATCACGTGATCGCCAATTGGCGCTATAAAATAAGGTATTTATCGGCAGAATTTTTAGAAAACACATACAGTGTGGCACAGCATTTATTATAACAGAGGGGATTGTAGTAACAACAATAAGTGGCTTAACAACCACTTTAAGGGCATCCCCCATGCTTATTTAAATCATTTTGCATTTTTAATCTTGTCCTTTAAGCATTATTAAAATTGGTGCTTTGGTATATGTTGCCCAGGGCAGTGCCCAGCCCCCACACCATCTTGGATTTTCCTATATGCCTAATTTGACTACCTGTTATAGGGGTCAATTAAGTCTGGTGAGTGCATTGTGAATCTGCATGTGGGTGGAGAGGAACCTTTGCTATACTCACTGAGGACGTTATTCACATGTGGGATTTATACATGGACTTCACAATTTTTATGTATTTTTATAATTCAAATGAAGATTTATTTGTTTATTCACTATGGTGATTTATGATATAAGGGAGCGGTTTCTTTGTTTCTTTTCACAATTTAGGTGTTTTTTAAACTTTACAACATGCAGCTCTTAATTATAGTTTAGTTTAGTTTAGTTTGTTGTTTGGTCATTGATTTGCATGGGTTTGGAATCTATTGGCTCCTATATTTTCTTTAAACTTAGGGCTGAGAGCCAGAGCCAGCTGCACCCGCCCCTCTCCTAGCCTGCTACTCCAGACTAAAGCCCCATACACACGGTCGGATTTTTTCATGGATTCTGTCCGATCGGACAATGTTGTTGAAAAATCAGACCGTGTGTATGCACCATCGGACAGTGTACGTCGGATTGTCCGACGGACAAAGTCTTATCTCCTGCTGGATAGATTTGCCGACAACACGGTCCGATCACACCAAATCCGATCGTGTGTACGGTTGTCCGACCGGACAAAGTGCTACGCATGCTCAGATCACATTACAAGACCAAAGCTATTGGCTACTAGCCTCTACGTAGTCCCGTCGTAGGCAACAAACGTCACCACGTTCAGAATGATCGGATTTTCCGACAACTTTGTCCGACCGTGTGTACGCAAAACCAACATCAGACAAAGTATGACGGACATGGTCCGACGGACCTGGTCCTCGGATAATCCGCGCGTGTGTATGGGGCTTTAGAGTTACTGTCCTCCATTGCCAACAGACTGAGAGCTGACTAGTCAGCAGACATGCGTTCTGTCAGCTCTCGATCTTGGGACCCTCATGGAACAGCTGCAGTGTCAAAAAGAAACTGCAGCATGGAGGTATTTGTTTTTTTAGTAACCCTATAATTCTAATTTAACCACTTCCCGCCCGGCCTATAGCAGAATGACGGCCGGGCGGTGGTTCAGTTATCCTGACTGAGCATCATATGACGTCCAGCAGGATAACTGCCGGCGTGCACCTGTGGGGGCGTGCAGTGTAGCAATCGGTGGTGTGGTGTGTCCAATCATGTCTGATCACGATGTAAACAGGAAGAGCCATTTATCAGCTTTTCCTCACTCGCGTCTGACAGACATGAGTAGAGGAGAGCTGATCAGCAGCTCTCCTGACAGAGGGGGTCTGCACTGATTGTTTATCCCAGGATGGCCAGGTATGTCCCCCATGGCCACCAGGGATGCCACAGTGTGCCCAATATATGCCAATCAGTGCCCACAAATGGTGCCAGTCAGTGCCCTTTATGAATGCCTGCCAGATCAGTGATGCCCATCAGTGCCACCCATCAGTGTCCATCAGTGCCACCTATCAGTGCTCATCTGTGCCCATCAGTGCCCACCTATCAGTGCCCATCCTTGCCACCTATCAGTGCCACCCATAGGTACTCATCAGTGCAGCCTTTCAGTGCCCATCAGTGCCGCCTATCAGTGCCCATCAGTGCTGCAGCACTTTTTTTTATTTGTTGTGCAAAAAATAAAAACCCCAGCAATGATCAAATACCACCAAAAGAAAGCTCTATTTGTAGGAACAAAATGATAAAAAATTTGTTTGGGTACAGTGTTGCATGACCGCGCAATTGTCATTCAAAGTGCGACAGCGCTGAAAGCTAAAAATTAGCTTGGGCAGGAAGGGGGTGTAAGTGCCTGGTATTGAATTGATTAATGTTTCAGAAAGGGGAGCTGGGATGATGATATTAGTGTTCAAAAATAAGTTGCGCTAATGATAAAAATTGTGAGTACAAAATATAGATGAGTGATAACAACTAATAAAATCCATCCGTTGAAGTGACATCAACATGGCAATAAATGACAATACACCCAAGAAACGTGATGTGTAAAGGGATAAATTCCACCACTAATTTCACTGCTGCTCATCAACTTCCTATGATCTCTTATTTCAGGAGATCACAAGCGTTTTCGGCTTTGTACCCAGCCAGGGCCTTTCAATGGACACAGCAACAGCGTCTTCATAAGCTCCCATCACCCATCCCCATCCCCCATAATGTCACAGGATCCCGAAAAGAAACGAAAGCAAGTAAAATCTTTTGGGTATTTTAATATTAAAAAATTTAGTACACTTACAATTAAGCAGATATAATCGAACTTAAAAGCAAGCCGGCGGGCTCAAACCTGCAGCCTGTCACTCCGGGACCTGCGCAAATGCAGTGATGTCAGCACCTCACTCCTCCCTACGCAATTTGTCGCAAATTCCATCGTACAGGGGTCATGTGTGTCGAAACGCATAGGGAGGAGCGATGTGCTGCCGTCACCGCATTTGCGCAGGTTCCGGAGTGACGGGCTGCAAATTTGAGCCGGCCAGTTTGCTTTTATGTTTGATTATATCTGCCTAATTGTAAGTGTGCTACAATTTTTAATATTAAAATACCCAAAAGATTTTACGCTATGGAAGCTTTCATTTCTTTTCACTTTTTTTTTTAAAGGTTATTTGTTCTGCGTATCTCACAGGAAGTTGCTGCTTTTAATGTACTTATTTCAGACAGCGCAGTAATATCTCTTTCTTTTATATGATGATATTAGTTCCACTCTGAATCATTACCTTGTGTGTGCAAGGTGCTGTGGTTATGCACCCACAGTGCATACTTACAGTATACATTCTCCCAGTACATCCTCAACCTTGGGGTTGAATGATATAGGGCGCTTGGGTGACGATCCCACAGGACATATTTACTGCATACATATTCACAGTACATTCACAGGACATTAAAAAATAGCCGAGAACTGGGTTTTTATTGAGAGCTTTGTAAGAGTGCAGCTGATAATGAAATGAAAGGAAAGAGAAAGGCGCCTCTAAGTGCAGTGGTTAACAGATTTATTACAGGCACAATGGGATTAAAACCACTTACAAGATAGTAAGAGATCATATGCATATAATGAAATGAAAGCCTACCATTGGGCTCCAATATAGTTTACACATTGAAGACGATTACAGGTTGTGTGGCTGTTGATGTCTGATTGTTTTCAACCATTTTCCCTGTTGCTGAGTCTATAAGCACCATAAGGAAAGTCCCAAGTCAGCAATAAAGTAAAACTAATACGCTTCCTTACTCCCTTTATTGCCAAATAAAATTAGAACTACTATAATGGACTATAAAAAAAAACTGCTCAAAACCATGCTATGCTACAATGGTTGTTATAAGAATATGTGACTTTTCAGAGTGAACAAAATCTTTCATTGTGTACGTTACTTTACACATGACTAACATATTTCCTCTTGCAGGTTCACGCAAAATGGACTACAAGGGGTGTAGCTGGCATGAAACGTGCTTTGTCTGCGAGAGCTGTCAGCAGCCCTTAGGAAGCAAGCCGTTTATTCCCAAACAATCCAGTTTATACTGTGTGCAGTGTTTTGAGAATCAATTTGCAAGTCACTGCACATTTTGCAAAAAGGTAAAATGTTCAGGTACAATTTAAATATGATCATTATTCAATGATGTCATACATTTTTTATTTCTGTAAATCCTCAGATTTTACTGAAAGAAGTTGTGTTGAGAAGACAGTGAGCATTAGGGAGAATGTAGTAACCCACAGCAACCAATTAGCAGTCTCCAGTGAGATATGATTGACTGCTGTGTGTCATTGGCACACATCGTTGGCACTTTTGTCCCAGAAACGTATTAGAATGTTGATTTTTTTTTGTATAAAAGCTTCCCATAAAATCAGTAAAAGATCTCTTCTATTTGCACTTGAGAATCAGGATTGTTATAGACAAGATACATTTTTTTGCAAAGGTTATATTGCCATGAATTTAAGATTATTCATTGTACCATAACCACTTGACGACCAGGCATCACCTGGTACCTTTTCGTAGAGAAGGCGGCTCTTTTGTAAAAGCAATCTCTGCAGCTAACTAGCTGCTGGATTACTTCTACAAGTAGCCTCCCCCTCCTGCCACCCTCCGTGGCTTGCTTGAGCTCTCCTGTCCCACCAGGAGCCCTGAGCGACCATTCGGCACGTCCGCTGGCAGGTCGGACAGCCCAACAAAGCTGGGGTCGGCTTTGATCGGCTCTCTGCTATGGTAAGCGATGACCTAACATTACGTCCGGTTTACCCGGATGTCAACGGGGCCATTTATTAAAAATCTAAAGCATTCAAAAACACTGATCTTGGTGTTGTGAATGCTTTTAAGGGCAGAGGAGAGATTTGGGGTCTTTATGACCCCAGATCTCTCCATAAAGAATACCTGTCACATGCTAGGGGGCAGGGGAAGCAGTTTTCAGGCGCTTTACAGGCACTATTTCTAGCGCTAAAAACGCCTGAAAACTGCCCCAGTGTGAAAGGGGTCTAATAGCTTTCAATACACTGCTGGCATTGGGCTGGATGCTGCAGCTGTGCATCCCAGGCACCTGAAAGTGCTAGGATTTGACACTGATGAGCCACAGCACCTGTGTGCATATAGCCAAAGTATGTCTACTGCCAAGACTAGTTTCCCCGCGGCTCTGTATCCTTGGCTTCCTCCAGCGATTCACTGAAACAGCAGCATGGATTGGAAAAATGGGGCAGCGGTCTTCACAGACTGACGTGCCTACAGCTCTGACATGGAGAGTGAGTGTATTGTTTTTAAACATTAAATTTATCAAAAACTACCGCACCAGCAGCTGCCTGTCGCCTCTCTCTCTCCCTTATGTTTCGACTCCTCTGTATTTGCCCCCCTCCTGCCGCTCCGATCCCCCTGTGGGCTGGGGCCCCTACAGGAGGCCCCATGGCACCCCATGTCAGCGGCACTGATGTCCGGGTCTCCGGCAGAGAGAAACCCGGGCACAGCATTCTAAACCCGTACCGTCCGGGGCAAAACCAGACAGGTGGCAACCCTACTCATTTGCCATGTGGTTACCCACCCCATTAATTTGTTAAGATCTTCTTGCAAGGTTTTCACATCCTGCAGAGAAATTATTGTTTAGCTTAGTATCGTCTGCAAATACTGAGATTGAGCTACTCATCCCATCCTCCAAGTCGTTTAGGTATGAATTAAATAGGATTGGTCCCAGGACAGAACCCTGGGGAGCCCACTTTCCACACCAGACCAATCCAAGTACTCCCCATTTATCACTACCCTCTGAACTCGCCCCTATAGCCATTTTTCAATCCATGTACTCACCCCTTGATCTATGCTGACAGACCTTCGTTTGTACAGTAAACGTTTATGAGGTTTATGAGGTTTATGAGGAAATGCCTTTCCAAAATCGAGATACGTCTATGGGCCTTCCTTTATCTAGATGGCAACTCACCTCCTCATAGAAGGTTAATAGATTGGTTTGGCAAGAACAATTCTTCATGAATCCATGCTGATTACTGCTATATACACTGAGCAAAATTATAAATGCAACATTTTTGTGTTTGCCCCTATTTATCATGAGCTGAACTTAAAGATCTACAATGTTTTCTATGTACACAAAAGGCTTATTTCTCTCAAATATTGTTCACAAATCATTCTAAATCTGTTACTGAACACTTCTCCTTTGCCGAGATAATCCATCCACCTCACAGGTGTGGCATATCAAGATGCTGATTAGACAGCATGATTATTGCACAGGTGTGCTTTAGGCTGGCCACAATAAAAGGCCACTCTAAAATGTGCAGTTTTACCACACAGCACAATGCCACAGATGTCGCAAATTTTGAGGGAGCGTGCAATTGGCATGCTGACTAAAGGAATGTCCACCAGAGCTGTTGCCCTTGAATTTAATATTAATTTCTCTACCATAAGCTGTCTCCAAAGGAGTTTCAGAGAATTTGGCAGTACATCAAACCGGCCTCACAACCGCTGACCACATATAACCACACCAGCCAAGGACCTCCACATACAGCATCTTCATCTCCAAGATCATCTGAGACCAGCCACCCGGACAGCTGCTGAAACAATCGGTTTGCTTAACCATGAATTTCTGCACAAACTGTCAGAAACTGTCTTAGGGAAGCTCATCTGCATGCTCGTCGTCCTCATCGGGCGTGGGTGAGTGGTTTGCTGATGTCAATGTTGTGGATCGAGTGGCCCATGGTGGCGGTGGGGTTATGGTATGGACAGCTGTATGCTATGGACAACGAACACAGGTGCATTTTATTGATGGCATTTTGAATGCACAGAGATACCGTGATGAGATCCTGAGGCCCATTGTTGTGCCATTCATCCACGACCATCTCCTCATGTTGCAGCATGATAATGCACGGCCCCATGATGAAAGGATCTGTACATAATTCCTGGAAGCTGAAAACATCCCAGTTCTTGCATGGCCAGCATACTCACTGGACATGTCACCCATTGAGCATGTTTGGGATGCATTGGATCGGCGTATACTACAGCGTGTTCCAGGTCCTGCCAATATCCAGCAACTTCGCACAGCCATTGAAGAGGAATGGACCAACATTCCATAGGCCACAATCAACAACCCGATCAACTCTATGTGAAGGAGATGTGCTGCACTGTGTGAGGCAAATGGTGGTCACACCAGATACTGACTGGTTTTTGGATCCCCCGACCGCCCAATAAAGTAAAACTGCACATTTTAGAGTGCCCTTTTATTGTGGCCAGCCTAAGGCACACCTGTGCAATAATCATGCTGTCTAATCAGCATCTTGATATGCCACACCTTTGAGGTGGATGGATTAGCTTGGCAAAGGAGAATTGCTCACTAACACAGATTTAGACAGATTTGTGAACATTTTTTGAGAGAAATAGGCCTTTTGTGTACGTAGAAAAAGTTGTAGATCTTTAAGTTCAGCTCATGATAAATAGGGGCAAACACAAAAGTGTTGCGTTTATAATTTTGCTCACTGTATATATACTCACCTAGGTGGATGGCTGAGCCAGCTGCTGGTCCAGGCTTCTGCACGGATTACAACCATATGGTCGGGTTCTATTCAGAGCCTTGACCCGTTTGCGATATTCGCCAACAGTGGACCCACTGTCAGCTGAAAACGGGTCACAGGAGTACAGAAGGTACTGCACTCCTGTGACCCACAGGAGAAGTATAGCCAAAAGAGCTTTGACTTTACCTATTGACTTTACCTTTTGACTTTTGTCCTTAAAAAAATATATCTAAAAAAAAAAAACACTATTTGTATTACATCTTAGGTAATGACAACGATATTGTCGTATAAACAGGTCCATAGTAGAATTGTAAAATATGCGCTGGTCCATAGGCAGTGTACAGGTATGAGAGGGGAAGTAGTTAAAGATGACTGTCAGGCATATATAAACAACATAACTGAATACAGCTCTGTAATCCTTAATAGGCCATTTTAATGTATTTTTTAAAAACAAGTGATGGAAGTACCTGTATAACAGGGCAGGAGTGTGAGAGGAAGAAGGAGTACAAGGAGCCAGTTTGTGCTGACAAGAAGCATGCTGATAAAAGGAGAGCAGGAAGAGAGAGAGGAGAGAGAACATAGTGACAGAGAGATGAGCTCATCACTGTGCAGTTTCTCCATTCACTGTCCAGTTACAGCCTCGGTGTGAGTTTAGGATGACCTGGGTTCAGAGGAAGTGGGTTAAATAATGGTTTTCTTCAGACTGAGCACATCTAGTGGCAGAAAAAAGTACTGCAAGGGACATATCTGGGATGGAGCTGAATGTTGAAGAAAAAGCTAAATGTTTTTTCTATTTTATCTTTTAGAAGGTTTTTTATTTGCATCGTTCAGCGAGCCAATCATTTTTATCGTGTTACTTTTAGCTGAAGTTCTGCTTTATGTATATTTATATTTATTATTTGATCATCTAAAAGGGTAGCAAAGCACTGACATGTACCTTAATTATAAAAACAGGCAATCATCACATCAGGAATATCTTTCCAAGATCAGCCATGGCACAGTGAATGCTTTCTATGTACAAACTGTAAGAAGAAGCTGGTGGGACAGGAGTTCACGGCGAATGATGAGGATCCATACTGTTTAGATTGCTTTGGTAATCTGTATGGCAAAAAGTGCACTGCATGTGCTAAACCTATTACTGGTAAGTTCCATATTGTTTTAGTAAGCAGAGAAAGAGATTATGTTATTTAATTTAAAAAAAATATGCATTTTAAATTAACACACATTTTAACTCATAGTTCCACTGTTATCTTACGGTGATTGTTGATATGATTTTTACTTTTAAAAAATTTTTTTTTCCATCTTTTTGTATTGTACAGTATTAAATAAAGAGATTTGTAGATCAGCCTGTAGAGGGAGCTCTGTCTGATTCAGACTATTTACTCAATCACTGTTTTAACAACTGTTGAATTCAGAGATATAGTAAGTCAAATGGAGGGGCATTGTTTTCAATGCATTGACAGGCATATAGACTTTGCATTGCATTGTGAGGAGAAGCAGCAAAGCACAACCATGTTGTAGTAAAAATCAAAAAGCAGAGTCTGCTTATCTAATAACTGGAAATTAAACATATTTATTACATAACACTTGCCTCATTTTACTGTATAATGCTTAAAACAGTAAAAAAAGACTATCAATGGAATCAGGGGAGTGTCTAATTTGTTGTGCTGCCACATGACAAATGACCTGTTGTAGACAGGTATATGAATCTGGAGCATGCCCCAAGTGTGGAGGTGCACTGACACCACTCCTCCCTCATTGCAACTGGGCATTCTCCCCACTCTTGCACCTGTCAGACAGTGCAGCAGCAGGGAGATTTGTTTTGTGGGGGGAACGGACTCCAATGGGGATTTGCAAACACTAGTTCTCCATCAGGTCAGCTGTGATTGACAGCTGGCAGTGGGTGGATTCTTAGCCAACAGACAGCCTAATATTGGCTATCCACTTACTGCCTGTTGTCAGTTACAAGGCAAGAGCAGACCTGGTGGGGGGCTAGTGTAGTCTTCACAGACAACAGCCTCCTTAAAGCAGAGTTCTGTTTCAAAAAATTAAAATAAATGTCAGCTGCTACAAATACTGTAGCTGCTGACTTTTACTAATCGGACACTCCCCTGTCCCTGGGTTCAGCAATGCGGGCGTACGAAGCCCCGCTCGTCTCCCCCTCCTCTCTGCAGCGCCGGTGTCCTGTCGAATAGTGTCCCCCATCGGATACTGTCCGCTGTACACATGACAGACAGATTCCGAAAATAGCCAAAGATGGACGGTGCCTGCGCCGCGAGTCCAGGTTCAAGCCCCACCATCCAAGTGGACATAGAGTTAGAATAAAAAAGAGCTGAGCGCAGCGAGGCCGTGCCCCAAGAGCGGCGAGCGAAGCGAGCCCGCGAGGGGCCCTTCCAACTTTGTGTAGCCCTATGTCCACTTGGATGGTGGGGCTTGCACCTCGACTCATGGCGCAGGCGCCGTTCATCTTCGGAGATTTTCCGAATCTCCTTGTCCTCCATACTGCGCAAGCGCTGCGTCTGCGCAGTACGGCCCGGAAACTATTCGATAGCCAGACTTTTTTGGACATAACACCGGCATTGTAACTGTGGGCGCCAGGCTGTGGCTTCACGTGACATGTCCCAGATGATTGCAGAGAGGTGATCTCCCTTCCGGTGCCGCGGTGCGCCGGGAGGAAGTGGGAGCTGGGACCCGCCCCCCCCCAAATAAAATTACATGCCAAATGTGGCATGTCAGGGGGTCACCTCCCTTAAAGCGGAAGTTGCATTTTTGTGTGGAACTCCGCTTTAACAACCAGTGACAAGGAGAGCGTAGCAGTGGTAAATATACCGCTCTGGTACACTGTGTACAGGGACAGGCACCCTAGCTGTCTCTGTACACCAAGTTAAAGTAGACCTTAATTACCTCCAGTTTTATTATCTACAAACTGGAGGTAATCAGTTTTGAATTTGGTGCATTAATAGTGCTACTTTAATAGTGCTACTTTATAAAAGAACTACCTGCATCTGTCGCATTTCTTGATAATGTTACCGAAACAGGCAGTAATAGAAGAGAACCCTCTTAGGTGGGATTTTATCGGCAACAGAGCAATATACAGCAATATATCACTCATATAGTATCACGTAGTATAAAAGTAGCAAAGCTTTAATATTCACAAAATATTCAAGATAAAAACATTAACCACTTGCCGACCGCCACATGTACATATACGTTGGCAGAATGGCACGGCTGGGCAAATGGCCGTACAGGTACGTCCCTTTAAATTTTCCGCCGTGTGGTCACGTGCGCCACCATCGGCGCGCACGACCCTGCCGCGACCCTGCCGCGAGCTCCGTGAGTAGGATCGCAGGTCCCGTGGACATCGAGTACCTGCGATCGTCTCACAGAGAGGTAGAACGGGGAGATGCTAATGTAAACAAGCATCTCTCCGTTCTGCCTAGTAACACTGTCACTGATCATAGCTCCCTTTGATCACACTTAACCCCTTCCTAACCAGCTAGCGGTTAACCCCTTCACTGCCAGTGTCATTTTTTTACAGTAATCAGTGCAATTTTATAGCACTGATCGCTGTAAAAATTACAATGGTCCCAAAAATGTGTCAAAATTGTCCGACATGTCCGCCAAAATGTCGCAGTCCCAATAAAAATCGAAGATCGCCACCATTACTATTAAAAAAAAATGCCGTTAAACGTTTTGTAGACGCTATAACTTTTGCGCAAACCCTTTAATAACTGCAGCTGCTGACTTTTAATAATCAGACACTTACCTGTCCCAGGGTCCAGCAATGCGGGGGATCGAACCCCCGCTCGTCTCCGGCATTGTAACCGTGGGCGCCCGGCTGTGGCTTCACAGCCGGGCACCCACTGCGCATGCACGAGCCGCGCGACGTGGTTGGCCGCGCAGTCATCTGGGACCTGTGACGTGTCCCAGATGACTGCCTAGAGGGAGGGGGAGAGCTGATCTTCCTTCCTGTACTGAGGGAAGTGACGTCAAGAGCCCAGCGCTGAAGGAGGCAGACTACGAGGTGCCCCCTAGCAACAGGTAGAGGTGAGTAAAAAAAATTTTTTCACCAAATATGTTTTTTTTTTTTATGTACATTAAGAAATTTTTTTTTTTGGGGTGGAACTCCACTTTAAGCTCCGAAAACAACTGGCTTTTTCAAGAGCAGATAAAAAGAAACAGGAAAAAGTTGAGTATAAAGTTTTAGCTGCTGGCTTGGGTATAAGAATATGTAATATTCACATGCAATATATAATTTTCTATATTTTTTTTAGTCCTAACCTTAATTAATAAAAAAGTAAATATGTAAAAAAACACTATGCATTTCCTTTGTAATCGCAAGCAAGGTATATTTAGATATAGTACTGTACACTGTCTAACTTACCGTACATCATTTTTTGTACTGTGCCCTTCAGATTCAGATTTATATTTATGCTTGCAAAAATCTTCCAGTTGGTATAATGGGACCTGTGATTACCATTTAATATATTTTTTTTAATACTAAAACATCTGAAGGACATTTCCAGCTGTATTTATCATCATAGAGCTGAACAGAATTAGTTCAATGTTGTCAACTTGACAACTACTATTAGGCACAGGACACCTCCAAATCAGTTCTCATATGTCTACCCGTTGTCAGATGCTTTGTGACTCACTGTTCATACTAAAATAAGTACTAAGCAAAATATTGTGCTTGTTGCTACGTGACAGTTAATTCTGGACACATATTGAGATAATGACTTCTTGACAACATTATATGGACCATGTGCTTCCATAACGCTAATGTATCACCTCTAACATTTGCCACAGTAATCTGATATTTCTTTTCATTGCAGGTCAAGGAGGTGCCAAATACATCTCATTTGAGGATAATCACTGGCACACAGACTGCTTCAATTGTTCAAAATGCACTCATTCAATCATTGGCCAAAAATTTCTCCAAAGGGATAATGGTATACTGTGCCTCCAGTGTGGTCATGACTTATAAATTCATAGATGTTTGAAGTGTAGTTTTAAGCTTCTATTAAGCAAATCACACATAATCATGCATGTCGTCCATGTGGGTCATACCATGTGGGCTCTTAGTTTTTATCACTGGTTGTCTTAAATTATCCACTTAGATATTACAGCATTCCGCACTTTCGCAAATTTATTGAAAAGTTCACAACAGTGTAATAAAAACAATTTTGAAAATGCTAAAACTGTGCGCATGATTACAAGATTGTAAGGTGCTTGAGAAAGCAGCGGTCTATATAATTAGTAGAATAATGTATAAAATGTAAAAGAGAAAATTCTTCTGCTTGCCAGTTTTCAGACAGGTAACAGTTATTTGTTAATGTACAACCAATTTGCTAATGAATCTGTGCTTTGCCAATGCAGAGTAAAGCAAGAATTTCACTTTAATGGCAGGCCCTGCAGCAGCTTATACAAATAGTATTTTCCTAGCCGTCATTATGCTGCTGGAAGTGAGTGAACAATACCCAGTACATTTAACTATTGAGAAACTGTGACTTAATCCCCTTCTTTCCACATGATTGGCCATTTAGACACCCAATGTTGATGGGGATAGATAGAGGAGTCCTCAGCCCTGTGTAAGCTCCAAGCTGTGACCCTCTTTACTGCCTGTTGATGACTATAGCAGCAGGAAAGACATACATAGGCTTTTGGTGGGACCAACATTAATCTGAACATGTTGTTTTGCTCTACATAGGCAAAGCTCAGGTTTATTTTAAACCCATTTGTAAAATTTACTCCAGCCATGTGCACCTCTCTAGATAACTGACAATCTAAAGAAGATCAAAATAATGATAAATTCTGCGTCCAGTGGAAGTTGCTGCAATTTTGATTGTTGCCATTTGCAAATTGTAGGCCCTTACAAAGCATTCTTTAGTCTTCTCTAGATAACTGTAGCACAATCCTCTTAGGGATAAGAAAAATCTGAGCTTGTCCCAATGGGCACAAAGTGTACTTTAAAGTAAATATGTCACAAGGGAAATGAAGGGGCTGCCAATGTTGACCCCCTCTTACAGGAAAGGCTAGCATTGCAATCAGATGGTAAGCACTTTCAGAAGGAGAGATCAGCAATGTCTTCATATTTTATCTTATGACGACTTCCCTCTAAAAGTGTGTACTGACTCAATCAAATGCGATATGTAATAAATCCCATCTGTCTTACAATACAAAATGTATCAACAGACAAAAGAGTTAGCTCTTGTACACACAGTCGGAAATTCCGACCACAAAATCCGTCAGATTTTTTCCGACGGATTTTGTCCGACACTGGTCTTGCATACACACGGTCGGACAAAGTTGTTGGAAAATCTGATCATTCTGAACGTGGTGACGTTCGTTGCGTACGACGGAACTACGTGGAGGCTATTAGCCAATAGCTTTGGTCTCGTAATTTGATCTGAGCATGCGTGGCACTTTGATCCGTCGGAATCCGCTACACACGATCGGAAAAAGTCCGATTGGATTTTGTTGTCGGAAAATTTGAGAGCAGGATCTCAAAGTTCGATGGAGCCCACACATGGGCGGATTTTCTGACAACATGGTCCAATCGGACATTTTCCGACAGAATTTCCGACCGTCTGTACGGGGGCTAACACATTGAGAGTGTTGCTTAGGACTTATGCAGCAAAAGCAGTGTACACGTTCCTGATTATTGGGAGTGATAGATGTGGGTGTTCAGAGCTTATGTGAACCAGCGGTTATGCCATAGACTCTACTTTACACACTTCTATTATGTGTTAACAAATGGTATCTGATGGCAAAACATAGTAGTAGGTGATGAGAAGGAGATCAGGGAGAGGACGTTTTAGAGTTAGGCTAGAAGAGGTATCATGAAAAGTAACTAATAGCTTGAAAGTGATAGGACAAGGACTACATCGGATATGAATCTTTTGAAATGTATGTGTTTTTGTTAACTGCACAGTAATATTCTATGTACTTGCATAATAAATATTAATAAAACATGCCATAACAGTAAACCATGCATAGAAATATTATTGTATACTATTCCACACTTAAACATTATTTTTACAACTTTACTAAAACTGAAGAGTGCAAAATCTGGTGCAGCTGGGCCCAATCGGCTTCTAACCTCAGCTTGTTCAATTAGGCTTTGACAATAAAACCTGGAAGCTGATTGGTTTCTATGTAGAGCTGCACTTTGCACTTTCCAGTTTTACTAAATCAACCAATTGTGCATAGAAAAAAAAAGTGTATGAAAAACCAAAACCTTTTATTTATATATTTCTTCTAAGGTAGGAATAAGCTAAACTTCTTACTTTTTCTGTCTTGTGTACAGCTGGGAAAATTTTCTTCACTTCCTGTCCTGGACACACAACAGGAAATGAGAGGAAATCTCTTCTAATTAAGCAGAATTCCAATCTTGGAGAGTTGTCATAGAAATATGTCCCAATTTAAAAATTCCCCTTTGTCTCACTGATGACTTTAAAATGTTGGATTTCCTATCACTTCCTGTCTTTGCGACAAGGGTCACCAGGGCAAACAGAGCGATACATTTCCATAGCGAGGACACAGACAGCACTAAAAACATGACAGGGGGTCACAATCATTCTCTGCCCAATACTAAAAAACTTTGTCTTTACATAATTAGGAAGGTGGTCGGAGATCAATAAACCTATTATTTACTTAAATGATGATACCAACATCCCTTTATATTGAAAAGTAACAAGAATGGAGATATGGGATTTTAAAGGTACATTTTGAGGACAGTAAATTTGATTGTTCTGATAAACAGACTATTTTTATAAATAATTTTATTGAAAAATATAAAAATAGATAAAAATAAGTGAATACACATATATCCAAAGTCCTAGGTACATACACCTGTTCCTGTTACAGACGAAGATAATATAGCGTTCATTTATACATGATCATATATTCAACAAACTTCTACATGTTTCGTCCTAAGTGGCTTCATCAGGAAAGTTGACATGATCGAATGAATTTAAAAACAACAAGACAAACTTTTTTGTAGTACAATGAACGTTGGGTGTATAAGGAGAAAAATACAAATAGATTAATATATCATAATCGGAGAGATAATGCATAACATCTTATCCAACAATCAATGCATAAGTGAAGGCATTGAGCATGACCACTGTGATAAAAGAAAGTTCCATATACATGAATAAATACCCCAAAGAAGAGAAAAAAAACCCACACAAAAGCCCAACCCATCAACTCACCTATAGCAAAAATCCATCCTCCTCACCCTTGTTTGTTGTTTAGCACCATCCCACTCACCCCCCCCCTCCCACCTAACCCAATTCATCCCCCGACAGTGTTGCATCAAACCCTACCTCTCATAAGGGTCCAAGGGCAAATATCATCGGGCCTTTACATAACCATTATAAGATATTGTACTAAGGATTGTCTAGTGTCCATTCTATACAGTACTGTGTACTAAGGGAATTGCTGTCTGTGCTTCATACCATATCATTCTAAAATGAACACATATAACAGTATCCCCCTTGCAAGTCACTTTATTAGTTGGAGTAGCTGCTTAGCTTTAAGTTGACATCTCATGCACACTTTCGATGTCGTACATGACAATAATAATTCCATGCTGTACCTGACTAATATATATTTATATACTGTATATACACTCAGCAACCACTTTATTAGGTACACCTTGCTAGTACTGGGTTGGACCCCATTTCGCCTTCAGAACTGCCTTAAATCTTCGTGGCATAGATTCAACAAGGTGTTGGAACATTCCCAGAGATTTTGGTCCATATTGACATAGTACCATCACGCAGTTGCTGCAGATTAGTTTTCTGCACATCCATGATGCAAATCTCCTGTTCACCACATCCCAAATGTGTTCTATTGGATTGCGATCTGGTGACCCTGGGGGCCATTAGAGTACAGTGAACTTATTGTCATGTTCAAGAAACCAGTGGTGAGATGATCTGAGCTTTGTGACATGGTACATTATCCTGCCGGAAGGAGCAATCAGAAGATGAGTACACTGTAGTCATAAAGGGATGGACATGGTCAGCAACAATACTCAGGTAGGCCATGTCATTTAAACAATGCTCAATTGGTACTAAGGGGCCCAAAGTTTGGCAAGAAAATATCCCCCCACACCATTACAGCTCCACCACCAGACTGAATTTAGGAATAAATGGAGAAGGGGGTTTTAATGGTGCCACAAATATGACAAGGTTTGTAAAATAACAAATATTTTATTAATATGAAAATATTCAAATAGAGTGAACAAATGTTGACTCTCATAAACAGACAAACATGTATACAAATTATAGCATGATAACGAACAATATAGTGCGTATAAAGCTAAATAAATCTATATAAATGCCTGTTTGCTTCTTCAGGAGCTGTAAGGCATATATTGGCTATCATGTATATAATAAACTAATTCATTTGAATCCTGTTTGTTCAGATGAAAGGAGCAGAAATCCAACAATGGGGATCGCAGGGTGGGCAGTGGGCACCAGAAAAAAACAAGAAAAAAATGAAAAACTAAATCAATCCTTAAATCAATATCCGCATAATGCTCAGAGGAGATTGTAGCATCATCTTACATGTATATGATGAGAAAATATATTCACAGCATTTGAGCATCCAGATGGGAAAGAAACTTGCAGCTTCACATAATATAGCACTGGGGAGCTACATGTTCATTGAGGGAACCATGAATGTCAACGTGTACTGTGACATACTGAAGCAGACCATGATCCCTTCCCTTTGGAGACTGGGACACAGGGCAGTATTCCAACATGATAATGACCCCAAACACACCTCCAAGACAACCATTGCCTTGCTAAAGAAGCTGAGGGTAAAGGTGATGGACTGGACAAGCATGTCTCCAGACCTAAACCCTATTGAGCATCTGTGGGGCATCCTCAAATGGAAGGTGGAAGAGCGCAAGGTCTCTAACATCCACCAGTTCCGTGATGTCGTCATGGAGGTGTGGAAGAGGACTCCAGTGGGAACCTGTGAAGCTCTGGTGAACTCCATGCCCAAGGGTTAAGGCAGTGCTGGAAAATAATGGTGGCCGCACAAAATATTGACACTTTGGGCCCAAGTTGGACATTTTCACTTAGGGGTGTACTCTATTTTGTTGCCAGCAATTTAAACATTAATGGCTGTGTGTTGAGTTATTTTGAGGGGACAGCAAATGTACACTGTTATACAAGCTGTACACTCACTACTTTACATGTGTAATTTCTTCAGTGTTGTCACATGAAAAGCTATAATAAAATATTTACAAAAATGTGAGGGGTGTACTCACTTTTGTGAGCTACTGTATATAGTACCAAAGTAGAGCTTTACTTTAAGGTGATTTATGATTGCTATTGCCTAGAGCCGGAATAAAAGCAATGAAAAAATAATCTATTGAACATTTGGTATCCTCCATCAGAACATTCAGTACATTACGATAGACTGATTGTTTTCACTATCCCTTTTTCATTTTAAGGAACATTATCTGCTACATTTACTTACATTTGCTTAAAGTGTACCCAGTAATTTTGTATTACAAATTCAGTTCTTGAAACCTTGATAATAACATGCCAATAATATATTTTATTCCATATTCTTTCTAAACGACTTCATGGACTATAAGGAGATAACGTAATTAAAAAGGATTTCATGTTAAAAAGAAAATCTGTTTTATTATGAGGCTTATAATAACAGATATTCACATTACATTGTTTAATATTTTATTAAAACATTTGACTGTTAGATTTATTTTGAAACACTGCTCAACAGTGCACCCTGCTGATAACAACGGGATGTGTAGTCTAAACTAGGAGGATAGGAACTGCTGATAAGTCAAATGTGAGTTATTGTACTCTGGGCTGTATGGGGTGTGATACTTCAAATATACTGGATTCATTTTAAACCATTATGTTTTGCTCATGAAGAGTGAGAGTACAATGGTGGGTGCAAAAAAAAATTTTTTTTCAGAATTACAGCACAGATGTATTGGATTCACTTCCATCCAAATATATAACCTGAACAGTTACTATTGTCTTCCTGGGTCTAAATGGCTCAAGTTTTTCTTAATTTTTTCCCAAAATATTGATGAAATAATAGGATCCTGGTTCTGGTGTCTTTTGGCATAGAAAAGGTTGGGCACAAATAACGGAAGATTTGGCTCAGTCCATGAGGCTTGCACAACACATTGTAAGTGGATCTGGTACTTGTTTACACTGTCATTTAGAAATATGAAAGGTAAGAGTATTGCAGTCAGTGAGCTAAGTAGTGTGTGCTGTCATGGGTAATGTACAGCATGAAGGAGGCTGCTTCAGCACCGTGGACATATCTGCTCTAGTCATTCAGAGTTTGACCGTGTTACGGTCAATATTACTTTTTGCACTGCTACCATCCTGAAGTTATTAACCACTTCAGCCCCGGACCATTTGGCAGCCAAAGGACCAGAGGTCTTTTTTAAATTTCGCACTGCACTGCTTTAACTGGTAATTGCGCAGTCATGCAATGTTGTACCCAAACGGAATTGGCGTCCTTTTCTTCCCACAAATAGAGCTTTATTTTGATGGTATTTGATTGCCTCTGTGATTTTTATTTTTTGCGATATAAACGGAAAAAGAGCGAAAATTTTGAAAAAAAAAGATATTTTCTACTTTTTGTTATAAGAAAAATCCAATAAACTCAATTTTAATCAAACATTTGGGCCAAAATGTATTTAGCCACATGTCTTTAGTAAAAAAAATGCCAATAAGCGTATATTTATTGGTTTGCGCAAAAGTTATAGCGTCTACAAACTAGAGTACATTTTCTGGAATTTACACCGCTTTTAATTTATGACTGCCTATCTCATTTCTTGAGGTGCTAAAATGGCAGGGAAGTACAAAACCCCCCCAAATGACCCCATTTTGGAAAGTAGACACCCCAAGCTATTTGCTGAGAGGCATGTTGAGCCCATTGAATATTTTTTTTTTTAGTCCCAAGTGATTGAATAAAGACAAAAAAAAAAAAAAAAGTTTTCAAAAAGTTGTCACTAAATGATATATTGCTCACACATGCCATGGTTATATGTGGAATTGCACCCCAAAATACATTTAGCTGCTTCTCCTGAGTATGGGGATACCACATGTGTGGGACTTTTTGGGAGCCTAGCCGCGTACGGGGCCCCGAAACCCAAGCACCGCCTTCAGGATTTCTAAGGGTGCAAATTTTTGATTTCACTCCTCACTACCTATCACAGTTTCGAAGGCCATAAAATGCCAAAATAGCACAAAACCCCCCCAAATGACCCCATTTTGGAAAGTAGACACCCCAAGCTATTTGCTGAGAGGCATGGTGAGTATTTTACAGCTCTCATTTGTTTTTGAAAATGAAGAAAGTAAAGAAAAAAAAATATTTTTTTTCTTTTTTCAATTTTCAAAACTTTGTGACAAAAAGCGAGATCTGCAAAATGCTCACAATACCTCTCAGCAAATAGCTTGGGGTGTCTACTTTCCAAAATGGGGTCATTTTGGGGGGTTTTATGCCATCTGGGCATTCCATGGCCTCCGAAACTGTGATTGGCAGTGAGAAGTGAAATAAAAAAATTACACCCTTAGAAAGCCTGAAGGCGGTGCTTGGTTTTTGGGGTGACGTACGCGGCTAGGCTCCCAAAAAGTCCCACACATGTGGTATCCCCATACTCAGTAGAAGCAACAGAATGTATTTTGGGGTGTATTTCCACATATGCCCATGGCATGTTTGAGCAATATATCATTTAGTGACAACTTTTTGTAAAAAAAATATATATATATTTTTTTTTTCATTATTCAATCTCTTGGGACAAAAAAAAAAAAAATTTAATGGGCTCAACATTGCTCTCAGCAAATAGCTTGGGGTGTCTACTTTCCAAAATGGGGTCATTTGGGGGGGGGGGTTTGAACTGTCCTGGCATTTTATGCACAACATTTAGAAGCCTATGTCACACGTCACCCACTCTTCTAACCACTTGTAGACAAAGCCTTTTCTGACACTTTTTGTTTACATGAAAACATATTTTTTTTTTGCAAGAAAATTACGTTGAACCCCCAAACACTATATATATTGTTAAAGCAAAGGCCCTACAGATTAAAATGGTGGGTGTTGCATTTTTTTTTTCCACACAGTATTTGCGCAGCGATTTTTCAAACGCATTTTTGGTGGAAAAAATACACTTTTTTTTATTTTAATGCACTAAAACACACTACATTGCTCAAATTTTTGATGAAATAAAAAATATGATCTTAGGCCGAGTACATGGATACCAAACACGACATGCTTTGAAATTGCGCACAAACACGCAGTGGCGACAAACTACATACATTTTTAAAAGCCTTTAAAAGCCTTTACATGATACCACATTAGATTCACGGAGGAGGTCTACTGCTAAAATTACTGCCCTCGATCTGACCTTCGCGGTGATACCTCACATGCATGGTGCAATTGCTGTTTACGTATGACGCCAGACCAACGCTTGTGTTCGCCTTTGCGCAAGAGAAGGGGGGGCAGGGGTGCTTTTTTTTTTTTTTTTTTTTTTTTTTTTTTTTTTTTTTTTGCTTTTTTATTTTATTTTAAAACTGTTCCCTCCATTTTTTTCTTTTGTTATCATTTTTATTGTTATCTCACGGAATGTAAATATCCCCTATGATAGCAATAGGCAGTGACAGGTACTCTTTTTTTGAAAAAATTGGGGTCTTTCCTCTGCCCTCAAAGCATCTGACCACACCAAGATCGGTGTGATAAAACGCTTTCCCAATTTCCCAATGGCGCGGTTTATATCCGGGAGGGGGGACATTCCCTCCCACTGCTTGTAAAAGCAGTCTAGAGGCTAATTACCCGCTAGAATTGCTTTTACATGAAAGCCGATCACTGGCTGAAAAGAATGATACCAAGATGATACCTAAACCTGCAGGCATCATTCTGGTATAACCATTTAAAGTCCAGCAACATACTGGACATATATTGTAATCTTTATTTTTCATGCAGCCTCTTGGCTGAACGAAAAAAAGAGATTGATTGGTGGGTATGCCCACCATTAGAATACCTCCCTTCATCCACCCACTTCTAATGATGGGCATACATGCACCATTTATATATGCCGAAGCATGGGGGCATCCTCCCACAAAAGTTATGCCATGTACACACAGTTGCACTTTTCCACGGGGCAAGGCTCCGTCGGAATTCCGACCGTATGTACGCAGCATTAGGAGCCAATCGCTCCCCCCCCCCTGCTGCCCCCATGCTTCGGCATATATGCTCTTTTTTTTAACTGTGGTGGTGAAATCACCTCCTACAGTGTTGGAGTCGCGTCTTTATGTATCGTGGGAGCAAACACTGTTGCTGTCAAGATAAATAAATCCGCGCTGCAACTGAATGGCGCACCTGAAAACAAAAAAATGGTTAACACTAAAACACAGTAAACAAAATTACATACCTGAAAAGCAAGCATGATAAAACATAATAAAACATTGCAGAATAGAATGGAGTAAAAAAATAGCAACAATAGAGAGAGAACAATAAAACGACAACTATATTTTTTTATTTTTTTGAGATTTACAGGTAAAAAAGCTCCTGACTGTTAGCGACTGAATCAAAACGCTACCACAAAAAAAACTGTTAGCGATCGCAGGGATCAGGCCTGACTCTGCGAACGCTGCAGTTATGTGTGCTTAGTGTTTTGTAAGTGACAGTGATCGATCGATACTGCACTTGGGTGGGCTGGGCTGGGCTGGGCGGAGGGGGAAAACGCAGGTGCTAGCAGGTATCTGGGCTGATGCCGCTAACAATGCGTTTCTTTGGAACCCTAAACTGCTGGGACGCTAGTATAGATCTGATCAGATCAGATATTGATCTGTTCAGATACTGTACCACTAAGGGAGGTGTATGCTTTGTGCGTGGGTGTTTGCGGTGCTGGCACTAACCTGGGGCGACGCAGACCTTATTTGACCCTAAAACCTAATTGATATCACCCGCCGGGCGATCAGGGGGTTAAACCGTTATTGGGTAATAAATGGCGGGTGCCCTGACAGTATAAAAAACAAACTATCTAACCAGCGTCACCCGTAACAGTTATACGGTGATCACTGGTGAAAGGGTTAACTAGGGGCAATCAGGGGGTTAAAACCTTTATTAGGTAATATATGGGGGTACCTGACGCTATATAAAAACCTGACGGGGAACCTAAATAACTAACTGGCTAACCAGCGTCACCAGTGACACTTATACAGTGATCACTGGTGAAAGAGTTAACTCTAGGGGCAATCAGGGGGTTAAAACCTTTATTTAGGTTGTAATATGGGGGGTACCTGACCTATAAACCTATTTATGAACCTATATAAACCTGGCGGTTACCTAAAAAAAAAACTGGCTACCTAGCGGCACCAGTGACACTAATGCAGCGATCAGAAAAACGATCGCTTAGTGACACTGGCAAAAGGGGGTGAAAGGGTTAACTAGGGGCAATCAGGGGGTTAAAACCTTTATTTAGGTTGTAATATGGGGGTACCTGACCTATAAACCTATTTATGAACCTATATAAACATGGCGGTTAACCTAAAAAAAAAAAATGGTTACCTAGCGACACTAATGCAGCGATCAGAAAAACGATCGCTTAGTGACACTGGCAAAAGGGGGTGAAAGGGTTAACTAGGGGCAATCAGGGGGTTAAAACCTTTATTAGGTAATATATGGGGGTACCTGACACTATATAAAAACCTGACGGGGAACCTAAATAACGAAATAACTAACTGGCTAACCAGCGTCACCAGTGACAGTTATACGGTGATCACTGGTGAAAGGGTTAACTCTAGGGGCAATCAGGGGGTTAAAACCTTTATTTAGGTTGTAATATGGGGGTACCTGACCTATAAACCTATTTATAATCCTATATAAACATGGCGGTTACCTAAAAAAAAAAAATGGTTACCTAGCGACACCAGTGACACTAATACAGCGATCAGAAAAACGATCGCTTAGTGACACTGGCAAAAGGGGGTGAAAGGGTTACCTGGGGGGCAATCAAGGGGTTAAACCTTTATTAGGGGGGGGGGGGTAGGGGGCTACCTTGGACCTAAAACTAACTGCCCTGACAGTTATTACAGTCACACTGACACTAAATGCAGTGATCAGTAAATAAATGATCACTGCAATTAGTGACACTGTGACTGGGGGGGGAGGGGGTGATCTGGGGGGTGATCTGGGGGTGACAGGGGGGTGGAATATGTGCCTATGTGTACTGGTGTCAGTGTACTGTTGGTGCACTAACCTTTACATCTTGTCTCCTCGGCGTTCCGGTCACATAGACCGGCGCACCGAGCGTGACATCACTTCCTCTGCCTGTGTTTTGATTGACACAGACAGAGGAAGCATCTGATTCGCCAGGAGCGATCGCGAGGGGGTGGCCAGAAACCACTGGCCGTCCCCTCATCCCGGATCGCTCCTGAAGCGATCCCGACCGTCCCCGCCGGCGGGGGGGGTCCGATCGGACCCCCCACGCGCCTGAAGAATGGCACGTACAGGTACGTGATTCTGCCTGTACGTGCCATTCTGCTGACGTATATCTACATGGGGCGGTCGGGAAGTGGTTAAGCACACTCGTGCCATAGTAATATGAGTTCCTAAAAGTGTAACTAAAGTTGTCACAATTCACATACATACAAATATCCAGGAGTATGCTTATTGGGATTATCCCATTTACTATTGTTCTGTTTCAAATTCCGCTTTATGCATTGACATACCTCCTTAGACCCAGTCTGTCCAGACAGTATGGTCACCCGCTGACTTGGCACCATCCACAGGCAGCTTCAACTCTTCAATAAGACGCAGGAGTTGAGTTCAACACAATTTCACTTCAGCTAAATGCAGTATAGAAGATGTTTTTCCAATCTTTTGTAGTGTAAGAAGACAATTAATTTCCTAAGCCCTGTCTCTGCAAAGTACACTGACTAGACATAGAAGATACAGAAAAGGGGGGGGGGGGGGGTGGGCAGAGGAAGAAACCAAATTCATATAGTAAACAATTTCTAGTGACGCAAAACTGTCACTGGATGCAAGCATACTACAGAACAATAATAACCTGATTTAGTTCAATACAACACAGAAAAAGTACGTATATTTGGGGCAGAACAGCTTTATTATCACTGGTCCCATATTGATGCACAACCTTTCAGGCATAAATTTTTCTCCCCTCAGGTGCTTAAATAAATGCATACTTACCAACTGTCCTAAATTTGCTGGTTTAGTCACACTTTTCAGTCAGTTGTCACATGACAGCTTTATCCCGAGATCTGGGCCCTATCAGTATATATATATATATATATATATATATATATATATATATATATATATATAGCACACATTGCGTTATGCTCCGTTTGGTGTTTTGTTGTCCCGAGTCCCTTTTCCCTTTACAACTCAGTCAGCTCTACACAAAGGCACCCTCGTGTACCCACCCTATACACATTGTCCCTGCATGCTACTGGCAGATCCAAACCATTACCCACTGCTCCCTCTTCTGCACTGCCTTGTAGCTGCCCAACTTCTTTAAATCTGGGGAATAGTGCTCATCACAGTGCCAGAGGGGTGCATAGACAACCGTTTGCGTGCAGTATTTTTTAAAATTTGTGTGAATAGGGTACTTACTGCATTGTGGTATCTGTACTGGAGGTATTGAGGGGTGTAGAGGGGGTAACAGTGCTGGCAGTATTTGGAGCGCAGAGGTAGGGCTCTGATAGGAAGTACAGGTGGGCCCCATCAAGTCAGTAGTGGGGCCCAGGCTCGGAAAAGGCTGCCTAAGGCCCCTTTTACACATGCGGACCGTATGTCCGTTTTTCATCCATCCATTTTTGGATGGAAAACGGACATACATGCACCCCTATGGGGTAGCGGGTGTCAGCGGATGAGCATCCGCTGACACCCGCTATCGTCCGCCTCCGCTATTGTCCGGTTCTGCAGACGGAGGAAACCCCTATTTTTCCATCCATCTGCAGAGCGGATCGGATGAACACGGACAAACGGTCCGTGTTCATCCGATCCCCCATAGAGGAGAGCAGAGAACTGACAGGGCGGTCCCTGCACAGTGTGCAGGGACCGCCCTGTCATCAGCCGGCTCAGCGGGGATCAGCTGAGCAATCCCCGCTGAGCAGCGGGGATCAGCTGAGCAATCCCCGCTGAGCAGCGGATCTTCACGGGGCGGATCAATACGGATCCGCCCCGTGTGAAAGGGGCCTAAAGGAGGAGGATGCCTGTTAGGTAGGCTGTACCATGCCCTGTCAAGTAGCCTACACAGGGTATCATGAGTTCTAATTGCAGCCCTGCATTACTACTGTCCGTACTTAAGCAAGCACTGATAAAACAGGTATATTGTATTCACAGGACAGTTCTGCTACTTATTTTTAATGGATGTACCAAAAATATGTAGAAGAAAATATATCAGCCCAAACTGATGAATACATTTTTTTTTTTGGATATGTATTATAATAAAAACCTTATTTTTTTTCAAAATTTACGGCCTTTTTTGTTTAGAGCGCAAAAAATAAAACCTTCATCTTCATTTGTATGTCAGTTGTATGTCATGTATGTCTGGGAAGAGAAAGCAGCCAGGTGGGCTAGCATTTCTGAAAGCAGTAGAGCTGGGATCAGTGTCTAAGGGGAAGCAGAAGGTGGTGCGAGATACTGTTCACTCCACATGTACTACTTTTTGCTGAGCCAACGAGAGACTGTTAGTTCCTCCAGGAGTGATCAAGCAGTAGCTGTACAAAAAAGAAACCAAGCTTGTGCAGGAAGAAGGAAGAAGAGTTATCCCTTGTTTTGTTTGTTGAACATTTTCAAGTTGGGCATCCTATAATCCCTTGCCCTATCCAAGCTATCATCTCCTAATAAAACAACAAAAACAAGCCAAAGGACTGATTTTTGTGTCTGAATGCAAGAAGGAAATGCTGTGCGACTGGTTGTGTAGCAGTGGGAACCCTGACATCAGCAACCCCTACGGGGATAGCGCTACAAATATATCTATAGTAAAATTGATGCCAAAAAGGATAGTCAGGGGAATTTGGTTACACGTGACAAGGGGAAGGCAACTATATTATATTCATTTTTACATTATAAACACAGCACAAAATGTTCCCTTATGGCTAAAATAAGCAGTTTTTTTTAAAAAAGACTAGGAAAACTTTAATGTGAATAAATTACCAGGACTAGATGGCTTACCCCCAAAAGTGCTCAAAGAACCTAACAAGGATTTTGCTAGACTGTTATTCCTAATCTATAAGGACAGCCTACTGACCAAAATGATACCAGCTAATTGTACCAATATTTGCAAAAGAGCCAAGATGTATACCTGAAAACTGCAGACCAGTTAGCCTAACATTAATAGTATGTAAACTATTGGACAGGATGATAAGGGACCATATCCCAAAATTTGCTGATGAAAATAGTATCATTAGTAGTAACCAGAATTAATTTATGAAGGTTTATTCTTGCCTGGCCAAACTTTTAACATTCTATGGGGAGGTAAGTTGTAATCTGCATAGAGGAATGCCTTCAGGCGTGGTGTTTATGGACTTCGCCAAAGCATTTGATACAATACTCCATAAATGCCTAATTTACAAACTGAGGTCTGTTAACATTGACAATAGTGTACGTACCTGGATAGAAAACTGGTTACAGGAGCATGTCCAAAGATTGGTGATAAATATTATGAACAGTCTAGAGTTGTGAACGGGGTGCCCCAGGGCCCTGTCCTGGGACCAGTTCTGTTTACCTTGCACATAAATGATATTGGGCTTGGATTAAACAGTTACATTTTAGCAGAGAGATTTTAGAGATACGATTGCAGATACGATTGCAATATACAAATATGTAAATGGTGATCCTAGCATGAGGAAAAAACTATTCAGTCTAAGGTTGCTTAAGAAGACATGTGGCCAGTAAATGAAGATGGATGAGAAGCAGTTTAACCTTAAACTACATAGGGGTTTCTTTACTGTTAAATTGGCAAGGATGTGGAACTCCCACAATTGGAAACTCCCTTCAATAAACATCTCAGAAAACGTTTAAAGGTGAATTTGCATGTACATTTGTTCTGTGTGAATTGGGTAAAAGACAGAAATCCTTTAGGTTATTTTTTTGACTAAGTGAATGTTATTTTATAATGGGCAGTAGAAAAATTATGGACCCTAGATGGAACTGGTGAACATAGGCAATACGTACAGTATATCTTTAAACATGAGATACAATGTAACATTTGTTGTAAACATTGGTTCAATAAATCTGTTAATTCCATCTAGTATTCTCTAGAATTGTTACATTGTATCTCTTGATCTCTTGTTACAAAAACATATATTTCCTATGCTCCTTTGCTCCATCTAGTGGCCATAAAATAGAACATTCGTTCAGAAGAGAAAATATCCTATAGAACATTTGTTTTTCAAATTGATGGATGAATGGCTGTGCAAAGTAGGCCCCTTAATATAAAACGGCAGACCTACGCTAAGACCTCAAATTTGTTTGTATGTAAGCGGTTGGAGAACCTCTGGTGAGTGATAATAAATACAATCGTATTTGTATTGCAGTATTGGTTAATACTACAATTTCAGGTTGAACTATATTTAGTTCTGGTGCACAGGTGGAAATTATTATTATTATACAAGATTTATATAGTGCCAACAGTTTGTGCAGCACTATTTAACCATATAAAGACCAGTCGCCGCAGTTGTACTGTGGCAGGTTGGCTCTCCTGGGCGAATCACCGTCATTGTACGTTGGTCACTTTAAGACCACTAGAGGGCGCACATGCACGATGCCGGTGCCGATGTCCGCCGGCCACCCGTGATCGCTCCTGAGAGAGACAGAACGGGGATCTGTCAATGTAAACAGACAGATCCCCATTCTGTCAGGGGAGGATAGACAGATCTGCTGTTTCTAGAGATGAGGAACAGTGATCTGTCTACTCCTCTAGTCACTACACTGCCCCCACAGTTAGGCTGGGTTCACACTGCTGCGGTGCGGGAATGCTGTGAATCTACTGCGGGTTCCCGCACCGCATGTCTCCCGCCGGCAGTTCACACTGCCCTATGCGAGCTGCTGGGAGTGTCAATGAAATGTTAATGACACCCCCATAGCAGCTCGCAGCTCGCATATCTGCAAACTCGGACAGGAATCGGATCGCATGGTGAGAACACTGCTGCGGACCGAAAAAAAGGGTCCTGTCCGATTTTGGGCCGAATGCGATGCGAATTCAGCCATACTATCTGTATGGCTGGATTTGCATCGCACAGAGATCACATATGATTTGAACTGCAGTGCGGTGCGAATCATATGCGATCTCCCGCACCGCAGCAGTCTGAACCGGGCCTTAAAAACACCTCCCTAGGGAACACTTGACCCCTTGATCGCCCCCTAGTTTTAGCCCCTTCCCTGCCAGTAACATTTATTCAGTAATCAGTGGCTATTTTGAGCACTGATTGCTATATAAATGTCACTGGTCCAAAAAAAGTGTCAAAGGTTTCCGATCTGTCCGCAGCAATGTCGCAGTCCCACTAAAAATCTCTGATCACCGCCTTTACTAGTAAAAAAATGATGGGAAAAAATGCCATAAATCTATCCCCTATTTTGTAGACGCTATAACTCTTGCGCAAACCAATCAATATACGGGTATTGTCAATTTTTTTACCAAAAATATGTAGAATACATGTTGGCCTAAACTGATGAAGAAATTTGTTTTCTTTTGCCATTTTTGACTCCCGTAGGGTCCGTGGGTGCATACAGTACCAGGTGCATTGGAAAGGGTACGGTCCAGAGGATTGCTCTTGGGTCTCATCCTCGGACGTACATGCCCCTGTACTCCTCCGTGATTTCCATAGACGTTTTCCCCTCAAGCCTGGTGGTCCTCCAAGGGGGAGGGGGTACTGTTAGGGCTGGGCTCAGCCCTTGCTTCTCTGAGCTCAGCTGTCAGCTAATTTCCAGCTCCTATCTCTCCACATTGACTCACATATTGATGATATCCTGCTCGTCAGTCCTGCCTACTTAAGCCGTCCAGTCCAGATGATCTCTGCCTTCACCTTGGTCACATCTCTAGAGACGCTCTCCTGTGTTCCTGTTAAAGACTTGCTTGGCTGACATTCCTTCAGATCCTGCTTGCTGTTCTACTACGCTCATCTCTGGCTCCCTGACATTTTGGCTTGTCTTACTATCTGTTCTGGTTCCTGAACTCTGGCTATGTTTTGACTACCTTTACTCTGTTTACCTTTTTTATTATTATTATTATTAAACAAGTGTGATTTAACTGTACTTCTGTCTCAGTCTGATTCAAGGTTTCTGACAAAGGTTTACATACCCTTGTGATTTTGGCCTGATAACATGCACACAAGTTGACACAAAGGGGTTTAAATGGCTATTAAAGGTAACCATCCTCACCTTTGATCTGTTTGCTTGTAATTAGTGTGTGTGTATAAAAGGACAATGAGTTTCTGGACTCTGACATACCCTTGCATCTTTCATCCAGTGCTGCACTGAGGTTTCTGGATTCTAAATCATGGGGAAAGCAAACGAATTGTCAAAGCATATGCGGGAAAAGATGTATAAAACAGGAAAGAGATATAAAAAGATATCCAAGGAATTGAAAATGCCAATCAGCAGTGTTCAAACTCAAATCAAGAAGTTGAAAATTAGGGGTTCTGCTGAAACCAAACCATGGTCAGGTAGACCAACTAAAATTCAACCACAACTGCCAGGAAAATTGTTTGGGATGCAAAGAAAAACCCATAAATAACTTCAGGTGAAATACAGGACTCCTGAAAACATGTGGCGTGGCTGTTTCAAGAAGCACAAAAAGGAAGCACTTAAAGAAAGATGGGCTGCATGGTCGAGTCACCAGAAGAAAGCCACAAAGTATCCCGCTTACAATACACCAAACAGCACAGAGCCAAGCCTCAAACCTTCTGGCACAAAGTAATTTGTAGTGATGAGGCCAAAATTTAGCTTTTTGGCCACAACCTATACGCTACGTTTGGAGAGGAGTCAACAAGGCCTATGATGAAAAGTACACCATTCCTACTGTGAAACACGGAGGTGGATCGCTGATGTTTTAGGGATGTGTGAGCTACAAAGAAACAGGAAATTTGGTCAAAATTGAGGGCAAGATGAATGCAGTATGTTATCAAAAAATACTGGAGGAACATTTGCATTCATCAGCCAGGAAGCTGCGCATGGGATGTATTTGAACATTCCAACATGACAATGATCCAAAACACAAGGCCAAGTCGACCTGTCATTGGCTACAGCAGAATAAAGTGAAGGTTCTGGAGTGGCCATCTCAGTCTCCTGACCTCAATGTCATTGAGCTACTCTGGGGAGATCTCAAATGTGCAGTTCATGCAAGACAGCCTAAGAATTTACAGGAACTGGAGGCTTTTGCCAAGAGGAATGGGCAGCTTTACCATCTGAGAAGATAAAGAGCCTCATCTACAAATGCCACAAAAGACTTCAAGCTGTCATTGATGTTAAAGGGTGCAATATACGGTATTAAGAACTGGGGTATGTAAACTTTTGATGAGAGTCATTTGGGTAGTTTCGGTTGCCATTATGATTTAAAAAAAGTAAGCACAGTTGATTGATAATAAATGGCTTCAGCCAAACACTAACCATGAGTGAAAGAAAAGTTTTTGTGTTATTGTGTTATCATTTATATTCTCTGAAAAATGGCCAAGAAATCATAATTTCTGCCAGGGTATGTAAACTTATGAGCACAACTGTATTTAAAACTACTATTGTTGTGGCCTTCTTTGCAGCATTAAAGTGGTTGTAAACCTCTGATTGCCACTTTTACCTATAGGTAAGCCTAGAATAAGGCTTACCTAAAGGTAGTGAAAATATCTCCTAAATGTGTGCTGTTTGATGTTATCGGCGCATGCACTGTGAAGAAACGGACCTCCGCGCAGTTTCTTCACTCGCGAGTGCCATGACTAAGGGCTCCTGCGCACATGCGTGGGAATGACGTCACACAGCTCTGGCCAGTCACAGAGCAGGAGTCCAGCTCCGGAAGGAAGAGGGCCGAAGATGGATGCGGCCACCAGCGGAGACAGCGCGGGCTTCGTTTGCAGGTAAGTGCCACATAATGGGCTAGTATGCGATGCATACTAGCCCATTATGCTTTTACTTTGCAGGGGAACAAAGAGGAAGTAAAACCCATCAGGGTTTACTTCCTCTTTAAGAATATCAGAATTGATACCAAAGAACAAAAAAGGCAGGTCAGGATTGGGTTCTAACAATATAGTTATTTTACCCTCTCCAATCACAAACTATGAATTTAATTGTGTTTTCAAAAATGTTTGTCTAAATTAGGCCTTTAAGGTTTCAAATTTTCATCACATTCTTTTCATATAGGCACAGCCACTGAAGCCGTTAGATTGGGCCTTGAAGATTCAATTATTAAAAAGCTGGGAGATGGAATTCTCAGAAATTGAATCTGTATATTCGCCCTAACTTGTCTCTTTGATTTTTCAGGTAAAAAAAACTTTCATTTGGATTACTGGACACTCCTTTAATTACTGGGCTCGTAAGAGAGCTTCCCAGCGATGCTATACTGAAAATCTTGGCTTACATCCTGACCATTTTCAGTTCTTTTGGAAGGAAATAAGAGGTCTTCATGGTGTAATTTGTACTTACATTTATCTCAGTTATTTCAGTACTGGCCTGTTCCTTCTATTTTAGTAATACACTTAGGGGGATGATATAGGTAGAATTAAAACCTTGGATCTACTATTTATAATAAAGCATGATCTGCAGCGTATTAAAATCGCATTTCCTGATACTACTGTTATTTTTTTATAAATTATTCCCCGATTAATCTGGTATTCTCCTGATTTAAAACCATTTGAGAAGATCAGGAAACAAATTGACAGGATCATCAAGAAATTCATTCCTATCATCAATAGTTTCTCCTTTTGGCATTTTGAATTGGGAGGAGGTATTTCAGGCCTGTATAGACAGGATGGTATCCATCTGTCCGAAACTGGTCTCAATATTTTTAATTCAGGGTTAGAGTCCTACATATAAATGGCCATGCTTCTGGGGTAAGCCAGTCCTTGTCTTGCAGAGCAGCTCCCGGCTAGGTGGGGGGACTGTTGTTTAATCATTTTGATGTTTTATTTTGATTGTTATAAATACATTTTGTTAATTATTTAACCAATACAGTGTTGCAGCCATGTTTACTCAATTCTATTGGTCTTTGTCCTGTTGGGAATTATGCAGCCTTGCAATCCTATGGGAAAAAAGGGGGCTCAATTCATTTTGGCTCACTTTTCATGGGCTTATGGCTGCTTTCCTAATACTGTATTTTTCTATTGCCCTTTTTAAGTATGCTTCTTAATACTTAAGTAGCAACAGCTTCTGCCTCAGTTGTACTGTTGTGCCCCTTTTAAAAATGCTTCCAGTCTTTTACAGAATTTTCCTGAACCCGGGAATTCCCTATAAAAGGGGCCTCTCTGAGTCTTCTGGGAATGTGAAGTTTCCCCGGGGGGGGGGGGGGGTTTAGGCAGCTATGTGTAGATAATGAGAAAGATAAACATTTGGTAAAGGGTAAAAATGTATTTATTGAAAAGAGAAGTGGGTTGTTCCATGAGTGTTAAAATGTGAGCTTGAGCGGGAATATGCCAATGCCAAATGTCGGAAATAGCAAACATAGGAGTTATACACAGCATATAATAATGACTATTGCATAACAGTTGCTGACGCGTTTCGACCTATAATGTTTGGGGTCTCTTCAGAGGATGAGTTTGCTAAGAGAAAGAAAATTTGTAATAATATATCAAATTTGTTAAACAAACAGGATATCATATATATAAAAGAATGTTTGGTAACACGTAGTACATAATCACCACTGCATTTGGAGATGCCCCTCAGTCAGAAAGTCCCCCAGCTATCAGACCATTCTGCGCGCCTCCATGCCACAACGAGATACCAAGAAAAGGATGAGGATCCACTCAATGTGGCTTACAAGGAGTCACGCGTAAACAGATGTCCCCCACCGCAGCATCCCAGAGAGGGCGGGGCCAGGACCAACGGCAATTACCAGAGCGTTAGCTCACGGAAAACCCATGTCAATTTATAGTTTATTAGATTTGCTATATTTGACTTATCTATTGAACGGTCAGACAATATTGAGATAATCCATCATATGCTCAAGTAATTAAATGTATAAAAAGGAGAGTATTGATAGTATTGAATTTCTAATAATGTGAAGAGAGGTGGAAGATAATGTCAAAGACTTAATCACTAGTGTAAGTAAGCCAAAAATGGCCACGTCTTTGTACTCAGGCAATGAGGTGGTGGGTGGTATCACATAAATTGTGGAAGGTGATAGAAGGTTGGAAGGGTATTAGAAATATAAGAAATAGTGTGAAAGTGGTTGTGTAAGTACCAAATAGTTAAGAAAGGGTCAATGGGTATGAGTGTTGTGTGCAGATCAAGTGAACATAATCATAAGAAGTGTGGTGACTGAGAAAAATATTGAAAAAAATCATCATAAAAGATACAAGACTAGTAAGCCTGGTAATAAAAAAATGGATGAATATAAAAGATTGGAAGCTACTGCAATCTAACTAAATGTATAAAGAATTAATAAATGGATAGTTGTGACTTACTCCTAAGGTTCAAGGGAAAAAGGTCTGGCCGTCCAAGAAGAGTGTGAGGGGATCACCTTTTAATCGAACCTCATCACCAGGATTAAATAATAACCTTGATTACAAGGGTATTAGAAAAGTGGGTAACAGGTGCCGCAGGTTCGCCCCCCCACCCCTGGCGTGCAGAGGGAGACAATGGCCGCCGATGGCATGCCTCGTGTGGCTCCCCCAGCGTCCCTGAAGGAATAGCCCTGGCTGCTGTCATCACCTTCGCCGTAAACTACGTGACGGCATGACGTCACACGTGCACACGCACGACATGCAACGTCCGGACGTCCGGAGCTGATCAGGGACACCGCCGGCAGGGTGATCACTCCCACCTGTGGCCGAGGGCGGGACTCAGCCACCTAGTGGGACGAAATGAGAGCACAGTTGGCAAAGCTCCCCACCCTGCCGGGAAGACGCATATGAAAACAGGATCCCCGACCTAAGGCAACGTGCGGCCATGAGGCGTCACAGGGATCCAATGATCCGAAATGCAAGTGGGGAAGTGCTGAACGAGAGGCATATAAAAACGGGTTCACAAGATTAAACAATGTATGATATAACAGTATCAATAAAAAACCAAAGCCAATACTCATTAATCGTATAGCAGAAATATTTTAGGCTGTACAGAATAAATTCTAGTGATATATTTCAAAGTAAGTGGTTACTCAATCCACCCAGAAATGGCCACATAGTTGATCATTTGAGGGGATTTGTTGAGCGATGGTACTTCCCAAATGCAAAAAGGGAAGGAGTAAAAGGGAAGTACGGGCATTTGAGCAAAAAGGAAGTACTGGGCATTTGAGCAAAAGGTAAAATGGTGATATGAGTCTTCTTGGTCGGCAGCAGCACTAAAAATTTCCATCCCTCCCACCCTTCGTCGCTGGCACTTTAAGAGAATTGTCACCTTGGTTCAAGGGGGGACTGTTGTTTAATAATTTTGATAAATTTATTGGTGTGTTTGTCTTGTTTGGAATATTGCAGACTACAATCCCATGATATTTCTGACTTGATATCCTGACTATGACCAGAAGGTGCATTCTATTATCTTTATTCAGCAGAAAAGCCTTGTCTGCGCTCCTCTGAGTCAGATTATTTTGTTACTGGGATCTGAGTTTACTTGACTTCATTTATATGCTCCACTAAAACAATTTCATTATGTAGTGGAATGGCATTTGACAGGACTTAAAGCAGAACTTCACTTTCTCAATCAACATTGACTATTTTGAATCCTTATGCTGCTAGCATTAGTAAATTGATAGGAAAATATATCATATTTTTTTTTTGTTTAATCAGTTTTTATTAGAAAGAAGGAAGAGCATACAAAAAATATGACAGGGACAGTGTCCAACATAAATGGAAGCATAACAGTACATTCAACAATTTTATGCAACAGAACACAGGGTGTCACCCCTCATTAGTAGTCATGAAATGGGTATGCCTCCCTTCAAATTTCAGTAGAGAGCATGGAGAATAGAATAGAATAGAAGAGCGTAAGTAAAAGGGTAAGAGTGGGAAGGGGAGAGAGAAAATGAGTGAGAAGAAGGTGGGAAAGAGGGGGGGGGGGGATTCTGCCTAGGTCCATCTAGCGAAAATATACATGGCGAATATTAGTCAATACAGTTGTTTATGCAGGGTTGGACATGATTTCCGCATAAGCGGATGAGTATTTGAAGGCAAACCAGCCGGTCCAGATCTTTTTCGCGAGGTCAGCTTTACCTTTTAGTGAAAGGGTCATGTCTTCCATACGGTATACATAATCTACTTTTGTTAACCATTGACGCAAGGTCGGTATGGTCCTTGTCTTCCAAAATTGTGGTATAAGAGATTTAGCGGCGTTGAGTAGATGGAGGGTTGCTGAACGTTTATAAGGACCGACTGGTTTGCCTGTACAGTGGAAAAATACATACCATGGGTCATTAGGGATTTCAAAGCCTTGTATTTCCTTAATCCAATATAGAATCGTTAACCAAAAGGGGCATAACCTTGGGCAGTACCACCAAATGTGGGCATGAGTCGCCCTCTCCCCACACTCCCTCCAGCAGAGGGGTGAGATTTGTGGAAACAGCTTGTGCAATAAGGCGGGGGTGTATTGCCATCTGGTTAAAAGTTTGTAGTTAACTTCCACCATTTTAGAGGCTCCAGAAGAGGTGTGGGTCAGTGTGAGCATATTACTTTTTTGTTCAGGCGACAGATCCTTATGCAGGTCCAGTTCCCATTTGCGGATAAATGCAGGGCTACTGCTTGAATGGAGAGAAACTAGTGCCTGATAGAAATATGAGATAGGTTTCTCAATAGCTTGTGGTTCAGAAAATGCGATTTCCAGGGTTGTCAACTCGTCGAATGATCTGAGAGGTTTTGGCAGAGATTGAACAAAGGCCGTAAGTTGATGATGTTTCCACTGGTCCATAAAGGAGCTGGGAGCAGCCGTGAGCAAGGCGGACAGTGGGAATATCTTGGTAGAGGAGGCAACCTGTCATGAAGATCCTGCCAGAAATCTGAACCCTGGGCTTCCTGGTCCGCGGGCGCCATTGCGCATGCGCACGGGCGCGCACGCAGGTAGACGAGCGCACGCCCCTGTTGGCGCCAGGTAGGCTATTTAAATCCAGCCAGAGCAGACGGTCCCCGCTGTCTGCTCTACAGCATTGTAGTGACTGTAACCTGATCTGTGATACCTCTTACCTGTGTTTGACCCGGCTTACCTGTGACCATCCATCTGTCTGCCTGTACCCGACCTTGGCTTGCCTGTGACCATACTCCTGCCTGATCCACCTGTACCTTGCTGCCAGCCTGATACCCGACCCGGCCTGTCCTGACGATCCAGTCTGCTCAGAGATCCTGTCTGTTGTGCTGATACAGTCTGCTCAGAGACCCTGTCTGCTTTGCTGATCCAGTCTGCTCAGAGATCCTGTCTGCTTTGCTGATCCAGTCTGACTGTGCTGATCCAGTCTGCCTTTGCTGATCCAGTCTGCCTGTGCTGATCCAGTCTGACTGTGCTGATCCAGTCTGCCTTTGCTGATCCAGTCTGCCTGTGCTGATCCAGTCTGCTTTGAGATCCTGTTTGCTTTGCTGATCCAGTCTGCCTGTGCTGATCCAGTCTGTTCTGCTGTCCAGTCTGCTTTGCTGATCCAGTCTGCCTGTGCTGATCCAGTCTGCTCCGCTGTCCAGTCTGCTTTGCTGATCCAGTCTGCCTGTGCTGATCCAGTCTGCTCTGCTGTCCAGTCTGCTTTGCTGATCCAGTCTACCTGTGCTGATCCAGTCTGCTCTGCTGTCCAGTCTGCTTTGCTGATCCAGTCTGCCTGTGCTGATCCAGTCTGCTCTGCTGTCCAGTCTGCTTTGCTGATCCAGTCTGCCTGTGCTGATCAAGTCTGCTCTGCTGTCCAGTCTGCTTTGCTGATCCAGTCTTCCTGTGCTGATACAGTCTGCTGTGCTGATCCAGTCTGCTTTGCTGATCCAGTCTGTCTTCTGACCCAGTCTGCTGTACTGATCCGGCCTACCTACTTACCTTGTCCGCTGAGCTGACTTTGGGTCGCTCCACCGGTCTGTTGATCCTGCCAGGCACCCGTGCTCCTCCTCACTCCTGGGTCTCCTGTCACCCTACCAGGGAGCCAGGAGTGGGAGCCGCAAGGGAGGCCCTCCTCTGCAATTCGGGCTCTCACTGTCAGGTACGTGACACAACCTGATGCAGGAGGGTTTTCGACCCCAGGTACCAGTTTTGGGCGCTGGAGACCAGATTGCCCGGAGGAAAATAATTGTGCCCAAGTAGGGGAAGCAAAGGGGAGTTGTAGCGCCACCCCTGAGTTTTACATAGAGAGTCCCACACCATGAGGGATGACCGGGTGAGTGGGGAGGTTGGGGGGGGAATAAGTTCCTGAACTTTTTTGGTATCCACATGTGTGTTGAGAGAGTGGAGCCACATAAGTCAGTTTCCAGTGATACCCACAGTTTAGACTTTAGAGTATTTCCAGTCAGAGAGCCTGGCCATTATGATAGCACGATAATATAATCTAAAGTCCTGTAGAGCCAGACCACCATCTCTTTTGGATTTGATAAGGAGAGACATATTTGCTTGTTTTAAACTTTTCTTTTTACGTTTCTTCACTTACTTCCTGATTTTCAGGCCTAGGCAAATGATGTTATACATCCCAGGAGTCTTCAGAATGTGAGGAAGGATTTTCTCAGCTAAGCACACCCTCCTGCCTGCTGAACTAAGGGCAGATGGATTTCAGAAATTAAATGTTACATGAATCATCTTCCCTTACTCAAGATGGCCACAGCCAGAAATGCTAGGGGTGTTTTCCAAAGTGCTTTCTCAGCAAAATAAACCATACAGACATGGATATTTTGAACTTAGATGTAGTGTTCCGCTTTAACCACAAAGTCCGGGAAGTCAAGCCTAGGAAACATAGTGAAATTCAATCAGATAGGGGCACAGAACAAAGTTCTTTGTATTATAAAGTTGAGAGCAGGCATATAATACTGTTTTATTACTGCAGGGCCTTTTCATCTTAAAGTTTACAGGTTCAATTTAAAGCAGTTCTAAACTTTTTCTTACAATGCAACAAGTCGGTTTAATTGAAGCCGCAGTATGGTTACATTTTTTATGAGATATACATGAATTGTATCCCATGTCCTGCTAACTGTTCCTTAGTGTCCTACAGTGATGACAAGTCCTCTTCACATTGTAGAACTTCCATCACTGTTGGGGTTAACTGTCTCAGCCCTACCATTGCAGTATATTAAAGAAGCATCTTCTGTCCTCTCCTCCATTTAGAAATTTCCTTGTATTTTTTTTTTTTTAACAGAATGTTCTGTGAATGCAGGGGATGTGGATGAATGACAGGATCATCTCCCCCATCCACAGAACCTGTTGCATTCTGTGAAAACAATACAAGAACTTTTAAGAATGAAAGGAGAGGATAGAAAGGGGTGGGTGGCCATCTGGACTTTTAGAACCTAGCAATTTTAGAACCAAGGAATGGAATATACTTCACTAGAGGTAAGTACTGCGATTAAACATATATCCCAGAAAAAAAAGTAAACTTCAGCTTCAATATATCACAGGAGGCATTCAGCAGCTGCTTTTTTTTTTAACCTAGGTCTGCTTTGCCCTCCAGTCCATTGTACTATGTGGTGTTGAAAAGGCCACCATACTACTGGAGACTCAAGCTATCATCAGGCAGATCTTTCTGTTCCTAGGCTTTGCCTTCTAAAGTAATTATAATGTTAGTGAGTTAAACTTTAGATTTTAAAGCTGAACTCCAGACAAAATAAAACAAGACCGTTGCAGTGGGGCTTGCCAGCGATGCAAGGGTCAAACATTCTTTTTTTTTTTTGTCTAAGGAGAACAGAAATATAAACTATACTTACCTTATCCCTCATTCTCCAGCAACCAATGCTCCTTTTCTTCCTCCGGCGCACCAGGTTGTAGGCAGGTCCTCTGTGTCCTTACCTACAATGCAGGACTGCTGGTTCTGTATTGTATATAATCACTTCAGAGTGCCTGGGACTGCCATAGCAGTGAAGTAAAGCAGCTTTAGGGTGTTGTAGATTTTCTTTGAAAGTACAGGTACCTGTCCCTAGTTAGCCAGTGAGACCTAATAATAGATACATACTGCAGTATGGGAGATTAGACAACAGACACACAAATGTATGCTGCAACTGTCTCAATTTATTACAGATTGGACATAAACATTTATAACAGAAACAATGAAAGTCATCATAGTCTTTGGTCATAAATCGTATGTTTGTGATGAGTGATCAGACACTGGTAAGAATATTCCGGTGTCCATGACGATCGGTTGTAATTTTAGACTTCTGGGTTTTTCCGTCAGACTTTTCCCACTGTCTAGCTATATTTTATTTTAAAAGTTTACGACTGAATGTCTTTAGATTTGTCACTGGTCACTAAGGATGGGCCCGGTGCTCGATGCGAACCCATGTTCGCATCAAGCACCGGGTGTTCGCTCGCTCGGCGAGCCCAGAACTATTTTGGCCGCTCGCATCACATTCGTGTGATGCGAGCGGCCCCGCAATGCATTGCGGCCGGCGCGGCCGGCGCAGTGCATTGCTGGCTGATGATTGGCCAAGCATGCACTGTGACCCCGCATGCTTGGCCAATCACAGCGCCGGAAACTCGGAGAGCCATAATTGGCTACAGGCAGGACGCCTGTAGCCAATTACAGCTCAGGGGCTTTAGTACACGCCCCCTCATTTAAAAGGCCGCCACGCCGTCGGCGCCGGTCACATGAGTTCCGGCTTTAGGAGAGAGCAGGCTGATTTTGTGTCACTCTTTGCTAGATTCATTTAGAAAGATTTGCTCTACTTTGCTAAACCATTGCTACCTGTCATTGATCGTCCATTGCTGCTGCTGGTTAGTGTGTTTTTAGCTGCTGCTGGGGGTTAGTCTGGTGCGTGTCTTACTGTTAGTACAGTATTTCAGTAGTACCAACCGCAGTGCTGTTAGTACAGCACTGCACCCCAAAAGCACCCATAGGGCTTGTAGTGTGTTCGTGGCAGGCACTGGCAGCAAACAGAGCTCCTATATTTTGTTCCCAGAAGCACCTATAGGACTTGTAGTGTGTTCGTGGCAGGCACTGGCAGCAAACAGAGCTCCTATATTTTGTTCCCAGAAGCACCTATAGGACTTGTAGTGTGTTAGTCCCATCACACAGAGCTATATTTTCTTCCCAGAAGCACCTATAGGACTTGTAGTGTGTTAGTCCCATCACACAGAGCTCCTATATTTTGTTCCCAGAAGCACCTATAGGACTTGTAGTGTGTTAGTCCCATCACACAGAGCTATATTTTCTTCCCAGAAGCACCTATAAGACTTGTAGTGTGTTAGTCCCATCACACAGAGCTCCTATATTTTGTTCCCAGAAGCACCTATAGGACTTGAAGTGTGTTAGTCCCATCACACAGAGCTATATTTTCTTCCCAGAAGCACCTATAGGACTTGTAGTGTGTTAGTCCCATCACACAGAGCTCCTATATTTTGTTCCCAGAAGCACCTATAAGACTTGAAGTGTGTTAGTCCCATCACACAGAGCTATATTTTCTTCCCAGAAGCACCTATAGGACTTGTAGTGTGTTAGTCCCATCACACAGAGCTCCTATATTTTGTTCCCAGAAGCACCTATAGGACTTGTAGTGTGTTAGTCCCATCACACAGAGCTATATTTTCTTCCCAGAAGCACCTATAGGACTTGTAGTGTGTTAGTCCCATCACACAGAGCTCCTATATTTTGTTCCCAGAAGCACCTATAGGACTTGAAGTGTGTTAGTCCCATCACACAGAGCTATATTTTCTTCCCAGAAGCACCTATAGGACTTGTAGTGTGTTAGTCCCATCACACAGAGCTCCTATATTTTGTTCCCAGAAGCACCTATAGGACTTGTAGTGTGTTAGTCCCATCACACAGAGCTATATTTTCTTCCCAGAAGCACCTATAGGACTTGTAGTGTGTTAGTCCCATCACACAGAGCTCCTATATTTTGTTCCCAGAAGCACCTATAGGACTTGTAGTGTGTTAGTCCCATCACACAGAGCTATATTTTCTTCCCAGAAGCACCTATAGGACTTGTAGTGTGTTAGTCCCATCACACAGAGCTCCTATATTTTGTTCCCAGAAGCACCTATAGGACTTGAAGTGTGTTAGTCCCATCACACAGAGCTATATTTTCTTCCCAGAACCCCCCACAGGACTTGTAGTGTGTTAGTCCCATCACACAGAGCTCCTATATTTTGTTCCCAGAAGCACCTATAGGACTTGTAGTGTGTTAGTCCCATCACACAGAGCTATATTTTCTTCCCAGAAGCACCTATAGGACTTGTAGTGTGTTAGTCCCATCACACAGAGCTCCTATATTTTGTTCCCAGAAGCACCTATAGGACTTGAAGTGTGTTAGTCCCATCACACAGAGCTATATTTTCTTCCCAGAAGCACCTATAGGACTTGTAGTGTGTTAGTCCCATCACACAGAGCTCCTATATTTTGTTCCCAGAAGCACCTATAGGACTTGTAGTGTGTTAGTCCCATCACACAGAGCTATATTTTCTTCCCAGAAGCACCTATAGGACTTGTAGTGTGTTAGTCCCATCACACAGAGCTCCTATATTTTGTTCCCAGAAGCACCTATAGGACTTGTAGTGTGTTAGTCCCATCACACAGAGCTATATCTTCTTCCCAGAAGCACCTATAGGACTTGTAGTGTGTTAGTCCCATCACACAGAGCTCCTATATTTTGTTCCCAGAAGCACCTATAGGACTTGTAGTGTGTTAGTCCCATCACACAGAGCTATATTTTGTTCCCAGAAGCACCTATAGGACTTGAAGTGTGTTAGTCCCATCACACAGAGCTATATTTTCTTCCCAGAAGCACCTATAGGACTTGTAGTGTGTTAGTCCCATCACACAGAGCTCCTATATTTTGTTCCCAGAAGCACCTATAGGACTTGTAGTGTGTTAGTCCCATCACACAGAGCTATATTTTGTTCCCAGAAGCACCTATAGGACTTGAAGTGTGTTAGTCCCATCACACAGAGCTATATTTTCTTCCCAGAAGCACCTATAGGACTTGTAGTGTGTTAGTCCCATCACACAGAGCTCCTATATTTTGTTCCCAGAAGCACCTATAGGACTTGTAGTGTGTTAGTCCCATCACACAGAGCTATATTTTCTTCCCAGAAGCACCTATAGGACTTGTAGTGTGTTAGTCCCATCACACAGAGCTCCTATATTTTGTTCCCAGAAGCACCTATAGGACTTGAAGTGTGTTAGTCCCATCACACAGAGCTATATTTTCTTCCCAGAAGCACCTATAGGACTTGTAGTGTGTTAGTCCCATCACACAGAGCTCCTATATTTTGTTCCCAGAAGCACCTATAGGACTTGTAGTGTGTTAGTCCCATCACACAGAGCTATATTTTCTTCCCAGAAGCACCTATAGGACTTGTAGTGTGTTAGTCCCATCACACAGAGCTCCTATATTTTCTTTGCAGAAGCACCCATAGGACTTCTAGTGGGTTAGTGGCATCACACAGAGCTCCTATATTTTCTTTGCAGAAGCACCCATAGGACTTCTAGTGTGTTAGTGGCATCACACAGAGCTCCTATATTTTTCTTCTCAGCAGCACCCACAGGACTTCTAGTGTGTTAGTGGCATCACACAGAGCTCCTATATTTTCTTTGCAGAAGCACCCATAGGACTTCTAGTGTGTTAGTGGCATCACACAGAGCTCCTATATTTTCTTTGCAGAAGCACTCATAGGACTTCTAGTGTGTTAGTGGCATCACACAGAGCTCCTATATTTTCTTCTCAGCAGCACCCACAGGACTTCTAGTGTGTTAGTGGCATCACACAGAGCTCCTATATTTTCTTTGCAGAAGCACCCATAGGACTTCTAGTGTGTTAGTGGCATCACACAGAGCTCCTATATTTTCTTCTCAGCAGCACCCACAGGACTTCTAGTGTGTTAGTGGCATCACACAGAGCTCCTATATTTTCTTCTCAGCAGCACCCACCGGACTTCTAGTGTGTTAGTGGCATCACACAGAGCTCCTATATTTTTTTTGCAGAAGCACCCATAGGACTTCTAGTGTGTTAGTGGCATCACACAGAGCTCCTATATTTTCTTCTCAGCAGCACCCACAGGACTTCTAGTGTGTTAGTGGCATCACACAGAGCTCCTATATTTTCTTTGCAGAAGCACCCATAGGACTTCTAGTGTGTTAGTGGCATCACACAGAGCTCCTATATTTTCTTCTCAGCAGCACCCACAGGACTTCTAGTGTGTTAGTGGCATCACACAGAGCTCCTATATTTTCTTTGCAGAAGCACTAATAGGACTTCTAGTGTGTTAGTGGCATCACACAGAGCTCCTATATTTTCTTCTCAGCAGCACCCACAGGACTTCTAGTGTGTTAGTGGCATCACACAGAGCTCCTATATTTTCTTCTCAGCAGCACCCACAGGACTTCTAGTGTGTTAGTGGCATCACACAGAGCTCCTATATTTTCTTCTCAGCAGCACCCACAGGACTTCTAGTGTGTTAGTGGCATCACACAGAGCTCCTATATTTTCTTTGCAGAAGCACCCATAGGACTTCTAGTGTGTTAGTGGCATCACACAGAGCTCCTATATTTTCTTTGCAGAAGCACCCATAGGACTTCTAGTGTGTTAGTGGCATCACACAGAGCTCCTATATTTTCTTCTCAGCAGCACCCACAGGACTTCTAGTGTGTTAGTGGCATCACACAGAGCTCCTATATTTTCTTTGCAGAAGCACCCATAGGACTTCTAGTGTGTTAGTGGCATCACACAGAGCTCCTATATTTTCTTCTCAGCAGCACCACACAGGACTTCTAGTGTGTTAGTGGCATCACACAGAGCTCCTATATTTTCTTTGCAGAAGCACCCATAGGACTTCTAGTGTGTTAGTGGCATCACACAGAGCTCCTATATTTTCTTCTCAGCAGCACCCACAGGACTTCTAGTGTGTTAGTGGCATCACACAGAGCTCCTATATTTTCTTTGCAGAAGCACCTATAGGACTTCTAGTGTGTTAGTGGCATCACACAGAGCTCCTATATTTTCTTCTCAGCAGCACCCACAGGACTACCGACTACAATGGCTGGAAGACCGCCAAGGGGAGGCAGAGCGTGCAGAGCCAAGAACACAGGGCAGGCAGGCTCTGTTTCTAGTGGACGTGGCCGTGGCCGTGGACGTGGTCGTGCATCGTCATCAGCACGTGGCCATGGGACACGCGCGTCTTTGTTTTCGGCAGCTGGACATGTGGAGCCGCATCATGCTGAAGGCTTGGTAGAATGGATGACCAAGCCCTCCTCATCCTCCTCATCCTCTCTCACCCAGGCTCAGGGTACTGGCAGAGCAGCTGCCAACGCGTACTCAATGACATCATCAGCCACCCCTTCCCTAGACCCACCATGTCCTCCTGAGGAGTCCCCCGAACTCTTTGAGCACAGTGTTGGGTACATGCTCCAGGAGGATGCCCAACGATTCGAAGGCTCGGATGATGATACCCAGCTTGAGGAAGTCAGTAGTGTGCGCGCAGAGAGAGGGGATGCTGAAGGACAGCAATCTGGCAGTACTGCTCCACCAGCTGCAGCTTACTGCCAGGTTTGCTCTAGTGGTGAAGAGGGAGGGGATGATGAGGTCACTGACTCCACGTGGGTGCCTGAAGGGAGAGAGGATGAGGAGGAGGACGAGGAGGAGGAGGATGCGGCGTCACATGTCCAACGAGGCAGGATGCCCCCTGGAGGCCAGCTAGAGGCCAGCACAGCAACTGTACAACACCGCAGAGCTCCGCCTGTGCAGGGCGCTGCCTCTGCACGTTATCAGAAAAGTTCTTTGGTGTGGGCCTTTTTTGAGACGAGTGCATCAGATCGCACCACTGCTATTTGCAATATTTGTCTCAAGCGTATCTCGCGTGGCCAAAACATCAGCCGCTTGGGCACCACAAGCATGAGCAGACATATGTCGACCTGCCATGCAGCTCGTTGGCAAGCACACATAAAAGACCCACACCAAAGAACTAAGCGGACCTCTCCTTGCTCCTCATCAGCTGGGATCTCCATCCCCACTACATCTTCAGTCCTCTCTGAAAGCTGCTGTGAGAGGACTGAAGGTGTAGAATTAGGTGTGTCACAACCAAGTACTTGCAGTACACCGACGTCCGATTGTAGCAGGCAAATTTCCCTGCCCCAGCTGCTGGACCGTCAAAAGAAGTACACTCCCAGCCATCCACATGCCCAGCGGTTGAATGCTAGCTTGGCTAAATTGCTAGCACTTCAACTGCTGCCTTTTCAGTTGGTAGACTCGGCCCCCTTCCGTGAGTTTGTTCAATGTGCGGTTCCTCAGTGGCAGGTTCCCAAACGCCACTTTTTCTCACGGAAGGCGATTCCGTCTCTCTACCGGCATGTGGAAGGCAATGTCCATGCCTCGCTGGACAGGGCGGTCAGCGGTAAGGTGCATATTACCGCTGACTCATGGTCCAGCAGGCATGGACAGGGACGTTACCTTTCTTTCACGGCCCATTGGGTCACTCTATTGGCAGCTGGGAGGGATGCAGGACAAGGTGCAGTAGTGTTGGAGGTTGTTCTGCCCCCACGCCTCCAAAACGCTACTACTGCTACTGGTTGTGACACACCTCTCTCCTCCACCCCCTCCTCTTCTTCTTCCTCCAGTGCTCTGTCCTCGGAACCAGCGGTGCTCCGTAGGCGTACAAGGGGCTACGCAAGTACGCAGGCAAAAAGATGCCATGCCGTGCTTGCGCTGGTGTGTTTGGGGGACAGGAGCCACACTGGGCCAGAGGTTCTGGCAGCTCTGCAGGGGCAGGCCGAGAGGTGGATGACGCCACGTCAGCTTAAGCCAGGAATGGTCGTTTCTGACAATGGCACCAACCTCCTCTCCGCCCTGCGACAGGGGCAGCTCACCCATGTGCCCTGTATGGCTCACGTCCTCAACATGGTGGTGCAGCGGTTCTTGGGCAGGTTCCCAGGCTTACAGGATGTCCTGAGGCAGGCCAGGAAAGTCTGTGTGCATTTCCGCCGATCTTATAATGCCAGTGCTCGGCTGACTGAGCTGCAAAAGGAGCTGAACCTGCCCAAGAACCGCCTAATATGTGACATGCCCACCAGGTGGAACTCAACGTTGGCCATGCTGCAGCGACTGCACACGCAGCAGAGGGCCATCAATGAGTACCTTTGCGACTACGGCACCAGGACAGGGTCAGGGGAGCTTGGTTTTTTTTCCCCACGTCAGTGGAGCATGATCAGGGATGCATGCACTGTCCTCTCACCATTTGAGGAGGCCAAGAGGCAGTGACAGTGCATGCATCAGTGACACTGTACCTCTTGTCCACCTGTTGGAGCATACGCTGCGTGGGATAATGGACAGGGCACTTGAGGCAGAACAGAGGCAGGAAGAGGAGGACTTCCTTGCCTCTCAAGGCCCCCTTTATCCGGACAGTGTTCCTTCTGTCCCACCCATCACACAGGAAGAGGATGAGGAGGAGGATTGTGTGAGCATGGAGGTGGAGCCTGGCACTCAGCATCAGCAGCAGCAGCAGTCTTTTAGGGATGATGTACAGTCCCAACAAACCAGTGGACTTGTACGTGGCTGGGAGGAGGTGGCTGGCGATCATGTCATCCTCAGTGACCCAGAAGACTCCGGACGGAATGCCTCAGCTAACCTACGCTGCATGGCCTCCCTGATCCTGCAAAGCCTGCGGAAGGATCCTCGTGTTCTTTGGATCAAGGAGAGGGACCATTACTGGCTGGCCACTCTCCTTGATCCACGGTACAAGGGTAAGGTTGCGGACCTTATCTTGCCGTCGCAGAGGGAGCAGAGGATGAGACATCTCAGGGAGGCCTTGCAGAAAAGTCTGTGCAATGCGTTCCCAGAAACTGGGAGGTTACAAACTCCTGGTCCTGGGCGACGAGTTGCTGAGGCTTCGGTCAGTAGCAGAAGGAGCGGTGGGGAAGGTGGACGTCTGACCGATGCGTTCAGACAATTTTTTAGTCTGCATCCCCAAGGTATGATCGGTTCCAGCAACCATCGCCAGCGTCTGATATACATGGTGCAGGAATACCTTGGGGCAAGGTCAGACTTGGACACCTTTCCCACCGAAAATCCTCTGGCTTACTGGGTCCTGAGGATGGATCACTGGCCAGAGCTTGCACAGTATGCAATTGAGCTACTGGCCTGTCCTGCCTCCAGCGTTCTTTCCGAACGCACATTCAGTGCTGCTGGAGGATTTGTCACCGATCATAGGGTGCGCCTGTCCACCGACTCGGTTGATCGACTGACCTTCATCAAAATGAATCAGTCTTGGATCACCACCAGCTACCAGGCACCTGAAGCGGATATAACGGAATAATTTATAATGTCACATCCCTTCAAGACTGCCTATGCTGATGCTGAGTGACTGTCCTGTTATGTTCACTGACTATCCTCTTCCTCCTCCTCAATGATCCATGCCACCACACCAGTGCCTAAGGCACAATTTTTCAGCCCCTGCATAACAGGGGCGTGTACTTACAATTTTTTTTTAAAAATGCTTCGCAACACGTGTGACTGCTGTGCTCCAAGTACAGTATCTGTGAGGGTTGCAGTGTTGTGGCACCAGCACCAGTGCCTAAGGCACAATTTTTCAGCCCCTGTTCAACAGGGGCGTGTAATTACAATTTTTTAAAAAAATGCTTCGCAACACGTGTGACTGCTGTGCTCCAAGTACAGTATCTGTGAGGGGTTGCAGTGTTGTGGCACCAGCACCAGTGCCTAAGGCACAATTTTTCAGCCCCTGTTTAACAGGGGCGTGTAATTACAATTTTTTAAAAAAATGCTTCGCAACACGTGTGACTGCTGTGCTCCAAGTACAGTATCTGTGAGGGGTTGCAGTGTTGTGGCACCAGCACCAGTGCCTAAGGCACAATTTTTCAGCCCCTGTTTAACAGGGGCGTGTAATTACAAATCTTGATCTAATAGTTCACAGCAGGGCCCATTCCTGCGCCCACCAAGAGTAACTATGAGGGCCTACAGTCTTGTGGCAACACCGTCCACCACCACCGCCAAAGGCACAATTTTTCTGCCCTGTTCATCAGGTGCTTGCAATTACAAATCTTGATCTAATAACTCACAGCAGGGCCCATTCCTGCGCCCACCAAGAGTAACTGTGAGAGCTTACAGTCTTGTGGCAACACCGTCCACCACCACCAAAGGCCCAATTTTTCTGCCCTGTTCAACAGGTGCATACAATTACAAATCTTGATCTAATAACTCACAGCAGGGCCCATTCCTGCGCCCACCAAGAGTAACTGTGAGAGCTTACAGTCTTGTGGCAACACCGTCCACCACCACCAAATGCCCAATTTTTCTGCCCGGTTCAACAGGTGCATGCAAGTACAAATCTTGATCTATTAACTCACAGCAGGGCCCATTCCTGTGCCCACCAGTCTTGTGGCTACACCAACATCTAATAGGGCAAATGTCTGCAGAGTATATACGCCAGGCCCCTACTTTCAAACATCCAACTTACAAACGACTCCTACTTGCAAATGGAAAGAGAAAACAGGAAGTGAGAGGAAATCTACCCCTAGGAAGGGAAATTCTATCCTGTTAGATTTAATTTGGGAAAAAGGTATCTCCTCTCTACTGATACTTTATCACCAATCCTTGTTTCAATTAAAACCCCACTTTTCCAAAAACATTTGTCATTGGGACGGAAAGTGAGGTGACATGTTCTGAACAGATGTGCAAAGACAGCAAATGTTACAGGGGTGATAACCCCTCCCTATGTTCTCCAAAAAGCTTAAAAATAGATTTTTTTGGGATGGAGCTACACTTCATAATGTACCTGTTCAGATTCTACTTAAGAACAAACCTACAGTCCGTGTCTTGTTTGCACCACCTATATACTGCTGTTCAGAGTATATAGGGTTGTAGGTATAGGGTTTTATTTTGGGTGCGGGGTCCCCCTTAATATCCATACAAGAACCAAAGGGGCTGGGGTGGGGGGGGGGGGGTGATGGGGTAGCCATGCCATTTTTCTCAAGGATTTTCAGCCATATGGCGGCCAGGACAAGACATGACATTAAAGCCGCAAGTGGTTTTAAATGGCTTCTTTTTTTCCTTTACAAATGTCATTTTGTGCAAGGACAGTTCTAAACACGGGAAACACATGCCACTTCACAGGCATACTTTAGACACCCCCCAGGTACCATATTTAAAGGAAAATTTCACTTTTTTTTTTTCATTTTATGCATCATTAAAATGACTGCTCCCGAAAAAACGTTAGTTTTTAAAAGTTCTTTTTGCATTGATATATGTCCCCTGGGGCAGGACCCGGGTCCCCAAACCTGTTTTATGACATTAACATGCATATTGGCCATTGTAATTAGCACTTTTGATTTCGAACGTTCGCGTCCATTATAACGTATAGGGTTCGAAAATTCGCGCGAACTTTCGGTCCGTTCGAAGGTTCTGGTTCGAACCGAACCCGGGGGTGTTCGGCTCATCCCTACTGGTCACATGTTGCAACAGTCAGACGTCTCAAGAAGATATGCAAGTTACACAGTATAGTTGCTTTTTATGTTCCTCGTAGACAAAACTAGCATTTAACATTGGTAGCGCAGGAGACACCTCAATGCATAGGGCATTTTTTCTTTTTCCCAGAGTTCCTCTTTAAAGTTTTTTTTTTTTCACTTTTGTACTCATATTTGAGAAAATCCCATCATATGTTTGTTCTGTGTTCCTTTTTTCTCATTTCTGAACAATGTCAGAGTGGGTCTGTCCTAAGCACAGAGTCTTCTCTCATTAACATACAATACATAATTCCTAGCTTCCAAACCTTTAACACTCTCATGCCCAACCTGCGGCCCGAGGGCCAAATACAGCCCTTTGGTAAATGTCTGTAGTGGAAACATTGATTAGGGTAACATCATTGATCTTTACTAGCCTTGTGTAACATGTTTCAACTTCCCAGTTTCATAGTGTCTTCCCCAGCATATCCCCAGCCAAAATGTAGCATCTCCATACTCTCTGACCTAATGTCCTCTATTAGGTCTGCAGTTTCTGACTCTCAAGCAGTGGCGGCCCATCCATGCAGGGCGCAGGTGTGCCCCAATCCATGCGCCCGGCCCCTTAATCTACATGCAGGGCGCCAGACGCATGGATTTCAATGTTTTTTTTTTTAAGCACATGATTAGAGCCTGAGGCTCTAATTAATTGGCTTCAAAAAAGGGTGGGCTCTGGGTGTGCCCTGAGTCCACCCAGTTGTGTGACAATAGCGAATTAATATTCGCTATTGTCTTCCTGATTCTCCTCCCAGCCAATCAGGAAGCCCCGATCGGCCAGGGAGTCTTAGGCCTTTTTTTAAAATCCTGCAAGGTAAAGGCATAATGTGCTAGTATGCATCACATACTAGCACATTATGAAATACTTACCCTACAACAAAGCCCTCCAGCCTCGAGTTGTCACCACTGACAGGCACTTTCATCTTTACCTCCCGGGTCTTCCTCCCGGGTTTGTGTCCTCCATTCGTCTGATTGACCGCGCCGATGTCATGCGCGCAGGAGTCACGGACTGCGGCATGGAGCTCTGAAGCGACGGCACGTGTATAGCGGTTCCTTCAGAACGCATGCACTGGTGACGTCACTGCTAAATCGTACAGGTTTATTATAGCCTTATTATAGGGTTACCTGTAGGTACAAGTGCCAGAAAAGGGTTTACTTCCACTTTAAAGGTAGAACAACTGAATGTAGGTAGAACAACTGTTTTAACTTAAAGGGATATCTATGCTTCTGTGATTTAATTATTGTGGCTGAGCTTTTTTTTTTTTTTTGCAAAACATTTATTATTATATGTGCTACAAAAAAAGTATTTGTGTTTTATTTATTTTTATATATGCTATATGCTTTACTAATTTTAATATCTAAGGTAGTGAGGCTATTCCAACAGTAGCCACTAGGAAGCAGCAAAAGTGAAGATATTCAATTATGTGATATGAAGCAGAGAATTGGCAGTTCAATGCCCTGCACTGGTTTAATCGCCAACCAACTGTGCTCTGTTGTTTCTGGGATAACTTGGATTTTCATTTAATCTTTGATATATTGAAAATGATTATTTAGGGTATAAATAGGTCTCCACGCTGAGCATATTAATAAAAAACAAATGAACTTCCTCATAGCTTAATCCTGGAATCAATAAATACATAGAGTACACACAGATCACTGGTTTATAGTATAAACAGAGTTAGCAGAGATGGACACAGTGATAATGTTTAAAAGCAGCCAGGGGAGGTTGTATAAGGAAACATTACTGTCAGGGTAGTCTGCTGCAAAGCATTTAATCTTCAAATTATGAATTATGTACCAGGTTGTACTACAAACTGAAAATATAATACTTATTCACCAAAAATCTAAAATCAGACCAAACTTTGATTCAACCATAATTACTTTTTTTTGGTCAAGTCACATGCTGTTTTAGGGGTCCAGCAATTTGCAACAAACCAGTTAACAGCTGTTGGAAATAATCTTCTTTCTGGTATACATTATAGGAGAGCGGGTATAGGGTTGTTGATGTGCAAACTGCAGGAACCCACAGCAATTATTCAAATGGTGTTTTAACAGATTTTTTAAAAGTAGTGTAAAAGTGCTAAATATGTCAACTCAATCACTAAAAAGAAAGCGTTGTAAAATCTAGTTTTTTTTTTTTAAATAACAGTCCAGGCTCTGAAAAGATCCCAATCATATGGTTGGGATCCACCTAGAAGCCTGGACTTGCTCAGGCTCTCAGCGATCAGCAGCCTTTGATCGCTCAGTTCTCAGTGCAGAGCCAGCGGGGACATATGCAGCATCGAATCGATGCTGCATCCACCTAGGTGAGTACAAATGTTTTTTTTTTTTTTTAATTCTCTTTTAAGTAAACCAAATATCATTAATTTACATTTTACATCTACATTAAATATTAACTTTGCCTGGGCAAACAAGAAGACTATTATTTATTGCTTAATTCTCTGTCTAGTGTATGTTCTGATCCTTTGCCTTCAATATTTACCCAAAACAAGGGTGTAGATACCGTAGGTTCTGAATTTACACTGTCTTCCTTCATATCGATATCTTGTCCAGGGCAGTGCCTTCAACACTTTCTTGACCACTGGCTTCAATACTTTGAGAGTCAACTAGCATTTTCAGGATTAGGTCAACAAATGTAGCTTTTATGTCTCTTGGGAAAGGTTAACGTTGATGATTTCCATGGGGTTACTTGCTTTATTATCTACTGAAAGCTTATTTGAATTATAAAATGTACAGGTGACTTGTCAATAATAATTAAAAAAAAAATCACTTTAAATCGACCAGTCTAAAATCCTATTCATAGTTGTTCCACAAATCACAGATGTGTATTGGATCCTCTACTTTCCAGTACATTATACCAGGTAGGAGTGATTTAATGAACATTTAGAAGATAATTCTTCTATGTTTGCAACCATCTACTTTACTTTTGTAATTTACACTAAGTAAATAACATCCAGAATCTAGTTCTAAGTATAGTGAACATACTTTTCATTCCTCCATTTTTTAAATAAATCATCTGCAGACTACTGTACTGGGCCGTTACATCACCATGGAAACCTCAAAAAAAGCTGCCAATCATCACCAAGGCAACAGGCAGATAAAAAGGATACTGCCAAGTTCCACTTATACACCTCTATTGGCCCAAAATGGCTTATAACATTGAAAAGTAGACATAAGAGTGCATTTAATACAATTTAAAGTATATATATATATATATATATATATATATATATATATATATATATATATATATATATATTAGCATATGTTTGGTACTTATATAACTTTAGTATATACAAAAAACACAGAAAATAAGAAGTAGCAAATTAGTTCTTACTGGCTGCTCCCTTATGGTGGAATGTTCATATGTACAATCTAGACAAATTACATCTTTATAACTTGTAGGGGAGCTTTGACAGGACTAAGGTATGGTCTAGGCCAGTGATGGTGAACCTTGGTACCCCAGATTTTTTGGAACTGCATTTCCCATGAACATCCACTTGGAAAAAGACCATCGGGCCTTCAGGAAGAAACTCAAGACCCACCTCTTCTAATAAGGAATCAACACAGGTCGGATCAAGCGCCTCGAGGCGATTCAGTTCGCAGTTGCAGCACTATACAAATCATTCATTCATTCATTCATGCTCATCTACACTGCAGATTGCATTAGCATCATGGGAAATGTAGTTCCAAAACATCTGGGGTGCCAAGGTTCACCATCACTGGTCTAGGCACTGAACTTATCTATATATGTATACATGTGTGCTTTGTGCGTAGCTTTTCTAGCCCCAGTAAGCACTTTTGATTAATGGGTTGGGGAGTAGGGCAGTAAGTTCCTACATGCTGGAGTAGAAAGGGTAAAATTGCAAACCACCTTTAAAGTACAGCTGACCATTGAATAACATTATCCGAATGACTGGTGATGTTAAAGGAAGGCACATTGTGTTACGGTCAAAGCTCCAGCCAAGGTTGCCAGGTATAAATTTTCTTTTTTTTTTTTTTTTAACAGAAAAAATGTTTATTGAAATCAAACAAACAGTTACATGTTAGGTACCAGGTATAAATTAAAAAATAAAATAACCAAACACTTGTTAGAAACCAGCCAAAATAGCCAAAATTTTTCTCAAAAATAGCCAAGAACTATATAGTCGGATATACATAAAAAATAAAAGCCAGTGGGTAACTAACTGTATTTCTAAAGGAATATTTCCAATAAAACTCTTCGCCATCAAACTAAATGTGTGCTTTATGTATCAATAAAGCCCCATACACACGGTCGGATTTTTGCATGGATTCTGTCCGATCGGACAATGTTGTTGAAAAATCAGATCGTGTGTATGCACCATCGGACAGTGTACGTCGGATTGTCCGACGGACAAAGTCCTATCTCCTGCTGGATAGATTTTCCGACAACACGGTCCGATCACACCAAATCCGATCGTGTGTACGGTTGTCCGACCGGACAAAGTGCTACGCATGCTCAGATCACATTACAAGACCAAAGCTATTGGCTACTAGCCGTCCCGTCGTAGGCAACAAACGTCACCACGTTCAGAATGATCGGATTTTCCGACAACTTTGTCCGACCGTGTGTACGCAAAACCAACATTGGACAAAGTATGACGGACATGGTCCGACGGACCTGGTCCTCGGATAATCCGCGCGTGTGTATGGGGCTTAAGGCTGTTCAAAAAATTAAATAAATAGCCAGCAATATTTAAAAGTAGCCAAAATGAGATCACAAAGTAAGCAACACTGTCAACCCTACTCCCCAAGAGCCAACGCCAGCTTTCCACACAGAATATTGGACCTGCACTATATCCTCTACAAACCGTTCATCTCTGTGGACCATAGAGGACCATAGAAACAGCAGAACTGGGACTTAGGAACTGGCACCTATTGTTGCATATTGAGTGCCCTTGGTTTGTGGGTTATTGGGTGTTCTGAAGACTAAGATAAAGCATCTTGAGGCCCCTTAGTGCTCTACTTTTGTGCTTTCCTGTATGCTGAAAATCACTAAGTGACCAGCTTACTTTAGATACATTTTTATTTCCAACAACATTAGCAAAAGCCAAAACAGATGGAAAAACCTGAATCAGCTGAATAGAAAAGTGAAATATTACTTCCTGGCACTTTGAAAAGGCAAATTGGAGGCTGCATAAATTATATAAGTTGAACATCGGTGATTTTCAGTATGTGATGAATTTTTTTGAGTACAAAAGGCAGCCCAATCCTACTGTTGAAAATTACTTTTTGAAAACAAACTTTACCAAAAATATGTAGCAGAATACATATTGGCCTAAACTGATTTTTAAATGGATATGTTGTATAGCAGAAAGTAAAAAATATTGTTTTTTTTTTTTTTTTTCACAGCACTGAAAACTAAACAGGCTGGTAATCAGGTACTGTCCATGATACTTTGTTTATTTGCACTAACATTCACATTTTCAAGACAAGCTTCCGGGGGGAACCCTCTTCTTCTAATGTCCAAGCAGTTCTAATAAACAAAGTTTTGGCAAAACGTTAAGTAAGACAGTCTGAGAAAAAATTTAAATAAATACAAACATGCACAGCAATGTGTTTTTTCTCAGAGATTATCTTATTTAACATTTAACAAAACATTTATTAGTATCACTTAGATTTTAGAGGAAGGGGATATACACCCAAAAAAAACTTATCCTGAAAATGTAAATGTTAGTGCAAATAAAAAGTATCACGAACAGTACTCATTTTTTTTGTAAATGCACTAATACAGCTACAATCACCTCATAACTACTTCAGCTCGGGAAGGTATACTCCTCTTCCTGACCAGGCCATTTTTTGCGATACGGCACATCGTTATTTTAACTGACAATTGTGCAGTCGTGCGACACTATACCCAAACAACATTTTTGTATTTTTTTCCACAAATAGAGCTTTCTTTTGGTGGTATTTGTTCACCGCTGCATTTTTTTTTTTTTCGCTACAAACAAAAAAAGATAGACAATTTTGAAAAAAAAAAAAACAAACAATATTTTTTACTTTCTGCTATACAACATTTGTTTTGGAGCGCACGCCAAGCGCGCACCTGGAACTCGCTGATCCCCGTCTGCTCAATAGTGAGTTACTATTTTACAGTGTTCCACAGGTCTATCTCGGCGATACTACACACGTTGTTTTATTTCTTTCCTTTCCACGGCTTTGATATTTATCTGGAGTCCCTGCTGATCCACCCCGAGTTTCAATAGGATCTTTTACATCATCCACTTCACCATCCTGAAAATACTTTTTAAGATCCTAGGACTGCAAAGCGGTGGGTCATTTCGTTTTGGTGAGTGGGGTTTCAAAAGGGGACCATCGTCCAAATGACCACCTGCAATTTATGACTTCAATCATTTTAATAGTCTAGTTCTGTCCATCACCCATGATTTAATTTTTGATTAATACAATAAGTCACCTTTGACACTATTCTATTTTTGTAGCCATTGTTGCACAATTTGATTGTTATATCAATATATATGTTTCTATTTGTTTCACATACACTCACAGTGGTGAGTCACATTTGCTAATTTAGTCTATAATTTTGTTTTTTGTGTATGGTTTACCTATACTCACAGTGGTGAGTCACATTTGCTAGCGCAGCCTTCAATTGCCTATATTCCACACAACAGTTATAGTGTCTACAAACTGTGGGATATTTCTATTTATTTTTTTTATTTTTTTACTAGTAATGGTGGATCAGCGACTTACAGCGGTACTGCGAAATTGCGGCAGACACCTAACTGACACATTTTGGGGACCAGTGACACGTATACAGTGATCAGTGCTAAAAAACAAAGATCCATGTTCCTGTTTAGCAGAACCACAAGATCAGTACCTTCCCCTCTGAAAGAACAATAATCTGCCTTGTTTACATAGGAAGATTGCCATTCTGCCTCTGTACTGTCTAATCAGCAAGCGCCGGCGGACATTAATTCCACGGTACCCGCCACTAGGCTCCCACTATGTATAATCACAGCAGAAGCGGGGCACCCAGAACCGGAACTGTTACGTGATCTGGCACAGAGCGGCTGCCCTGCCGCAGTAAATAAACGTGGGTCGTTCACTAAGCAGTTGAGCAAAATTGGAAGAAGTTTGAAATCATATACATAGTGGTAGTCTAACAAAAGATGAAAGTTCAAAACTAACCTTAGAAAGTATTATTTTACTGAAAGGGTAATTGATGGTTGGAATTAACTTCCAGCAGAGGTTGTGAGTCATTTAACAGTAAATGGCTTGAAACATGCTTGGGACAAACATAGATCTATAGTCAAACAATAACGTAAAGTTAACGAATAAAAAACAAACAAAAAATAATAAAAGTGGACAGACTCAATAGACCACTTGGTCTTTCTTCTGCCGTTACTTTTCTATGTTTCTATGTCACTTTTCTAAAAGGCTTTGGGAATACTAGCAATTAATGGGGCTTTTTATGAATTTGGCTTATTTTATTCTTGGCAAAGACAAGGAATGCTTGTATACAGTATGTTCTACATAGTAAATACGGTATGTTAAGTTATTTTGTCAAACTATCTGAAAGAAAAAGTGTCCCATACCATTAAAGGTCTGTTTATGGGCTGTCAATCATGCCAAAAATGTTTCTCTTTCTGCATTCCAGCTGAAGTATACTTAATTTTTTTTTTTCTCTCTACAGTTTTTGTTACATTACTTACCTGTAATGATGTATGCCCCAAGATGTGCAGGCTGCTGGATTCTACAGAAATCTTTACTGCAGGGTTGCCCTGTCCTCTTCCTGCTGCTGAACTTCCAGCGCTCTGGAGATTAACAGCTTTGGGTCTCCGGGCTCAGCTACACTAAAGATGGAGACACACCCCTACTTCCTTCTCCTCCAATGAGAAAAGCTCTTTCATTGATTACATTGCCTGTAACATAATCTGTGAATGTAGGAGAGGCTAATCAGTCACACGATTCCCTTCCCCATTCACAGATTGTGTTACGGGTGGTATAATTAATGAAAGATGTTTTCTCAGTGGATGAGAGGACAGGAGGGGGCGTATCCCCATTGGATCATCTATAAAGTAGCTAAACCCAGAGACCCAAAGCGGTTAACCCCCCGCTAATGCCCTGCAGTGAAAATTTCCACAGAATCCAGCAGCCTGCACATCATTAAACATACTTCATTACAGGTAAGTACAGGCATACCCCACTTTTAAGTACACAATGGGGTTTATTTACTAAAGCTGGAAAGTGCAAAATCGGGCTCACTTCTGCATAGAAACCAATGAGCTCCCAGGTTTTATTATAAAAGCTTATTTGAACTAGCTGGGTTAGATGCTCGTTGGTTTCTATGCAGAAGTGAGCCTGATTTTTCACTTTCCAGCTTTAGTAAATAAACCCCATTGTGCACTTAAAAGTGGGGTATGCCTGTAATGTACATAAAGCTGTAGAGAAAAAAATATAAATATTTTTTTTAGCTAAACTTCAACTTTAATGGGAATGTAGCTTGAAACAGACTGATGCAGCTTAGAAGGAGGTCATCTGACAAATGCACCTGTCATTAAACTGTGAATGATCTCTCAGACAGATCTCACATGTAGCCACCTGAAAGCATGCTGCATTTGCCCATCAACACAAACCTTAAAGCGGAGCTCCAGCCTCCCCACCAAAAAACTACAAATACTGTAGCTTCTGACTTTTATTATTAGGACACTTACCTGTCCAGAAATCCTTTGATGTCGGCAACCCAGTCGATTTTTCTTGTAAGGGAAACCGGCAGTGAAGCACTGCGCTTTGTGAATGGCCCAGTAACGGGGGAAGGAGGAGGGGGACCTTGCTTGTAGAAGTGGGGACGGGTACCTGCGAAAAACAGGTATCCACTCTTACTGAAAGGTGACAAATGTGGCAGCGGAAGAGGGTGGGGGATAGGAGGAAGCAAACAAGCTGAGCTTTTCCTTTTGGGTGGAGCTCCACTTTAAAGTTGCCCATAGTAACCTATCACATTCAATCCTGCACTAGGAAATGGTTTCTCCTATAAAATAGAGTATCTGAGATGATTTTTCTTTCAGCGACTTTAATAAATAAGCCCCAAGAGGATTCTAGGAGGTGCAGAGATGTGCCGGGGGAGGGTACAGAGGATGCTGGGAGGTGCAGAGGTGTGCAAAGAGGTACAGAAGTGTGCTGGGGGGTATGAAGGTGTGCTCGGGGTACAGGGGTTATTTGGGAGGTACAGAGATGTGCAGGGGGTATGGAGGCATTCTGGGGGGTGTAGAATTGTGCAAAGGGGTATGGCATTGGATGGTTCTTGTAGAACCATGCCCATTTTAGATGGTCCATCCCTAATTAAGATACATTCTCTGCCTGCAATGGCTGGCTGAACACATAGAAAAAAAAGTCGTCGCTGACATTTTTTTGGAAAGGTCGGCAACTATTCAGGAAGGGGTCCTGCTGCAGAACACATGAAAGGGTCCTGCTGTGGGACCGCAATAAAGGGCCCCGGGATGGGCATAATAGGCACTGGATCAGTGGCAAGGGCCCCGGGACAGGGTCCGGGGGCCTTCATGGTTTCTTGCACCAAGGCCCTGAAGGTTCTAGTTACGCCTCTGGGCCTCAGTATGTCAAATATGATATCAGTGATGATTATTTACAGCACTTGGCCAATGGCCATTCACAGTACACTAGTGACAAAATTATAGTATGTTGTTTTGCATTTGCTTACCTCATTTAGCCTGTTTATGACATTTTTTTTAAAAAGAAAGGGGTAGAGAATGTTCTCATTGTAAAGTGAACATTCTGTACTCCTTTAGTAAATCAACCACAGTTTGCTTACATATGAATACGTAGGAATTTTCAGGATCAATATGCCATTTCCAAACTCTAAGACTTACGAATTAATAATAAGGTAACACATTTTAGTACACAATAAAAAAAAATCTTCGTTCTGGGGTTGAGATCTGAAGAGCATTAAAGAATTTCACAGATATATTGTTCAGGGTGCCTGTAAACCTGCCAAATATGCTTAATATGTCTAGCACTTGCTTTCATTTTTTTCTTCCTCACATTCCAGAAGAAGCTTCTACTTTCAGGTCACGTAATCCACATAAAAGTGTTAAACTAATGCTGCTTTAATGACAAATTAATGTCCATGAATAAAAATACACTACTAATAGCACACAGTAATTTGCCATTACAATATCATCATTGGAAATGCCCCTAGTTTAATAAGATGTATTTAATTCATAACCTAATGAGTGATATAGAAAAAGAAGGAGATGGACCCAGCAATTACATTTATGTGAGTCTGTCACCTTATTTGTAAAACCTTGGAGTCATTTACATTCAAATTAGAAGAAATGAATGATTTCACAAAGTGTAATGATAAATGGCCATCCTTGCTAAAAGCTGGCCACATTGCCTGCTAAAACATTAAAGCATTTCTGGGTGTTTGTTAAAAATTGCAATGTATTGTGGCCAATGTGAGAATAATGTCTGTGTTCTCCTTTGCAGCTCGTAACACTAATAATGAGAAAAATAAATACACTCTGTACTGTTCTCATTTGGAATCTCATTTTGCGGTGATGGAGTGGTCAGATACTGCCACCTACTGCATTACAATTCATACTGGTAATAATACAATGCTAGAAGAATAATGGAATAACCAACACACTGCCGGCAAGGTACAAAGAACACACAAATACAGTTTCTAAGCAAGTTTATGATAGCATACTTATGCATTTTATAATGCATAGTTATATGCATGAGATGTAAAATTCTTTGCCACTAACAGAGCTTTTCATGAACAGAGGCATAGCTCCCAACTGACCCTGATCTTGAGGACAATGTCTCTGATTTGGAACAATGTCCCTTTATCCCTCTTCATTTGCCCCTCATTTAGGTTTGATCTATATAGTTGTATATAAAATGCACTATTTATCTTTCAAAAAGTGTTTCACAGTGCTAAACCTTTCATCTAATTTGTAAATTGCTGCATTTGTAAACTTAAAATGTATAAAGGAATAGTAGTGGTTAAAAAAAAAACCATGCATATATACCAAAAAAAATGGGCTCTTTGGGATTCCTCACTACTGGGTAATGTCCATTAATGTTATTTTACTTTAGCACATCCATGGACCCATCCAAGCAAATGTTACTTAAACGGATAATTTAATGTATGTATCCTGCCATATGATATGTCTTCTCTCAGCTATAATGTTATATCTAACTGTATCCTTCACTTGTATGTTTTCCACCACTGTCAAAATCTTGTACTATGACCTTATCCATAATAAAAACCGTTTGTAAACAAAAAAAAAAAAGCATTTGTGGGTTTAACTAATATTTTTTTTGTATAGTTCTCCTTTAAGGGGGTGTGGCGGGGGTGTCCTATGCCTACATACTTTTACTGATAGGTATCCCTCATCCCCATCTCGAAAGGTTAAGCGGTATGCAGAGGTAAACATGAAACTACTGCCTATGGCAGCTTGGGCGTACTTATGACACTTTGGGGAGATTTACTAAATCTGATGCACACAGAATCTGGTGAAGCTGTGCATTGTAACCAATCAGCTTCAAGGTTGTATTGCCAAAGCCTAACTGAACAAGCTGAAGCTAGAAGCTGATTGGTTACTAGACACAGCTGCACCGGATTCTGTGTGCATCAGTTTTAGTAAATCGCCCCTGGCATGACCACTTCACAGTATTAGAAAGGCTAGGTTCACGCCTATACACTTCCACACACCATCCTGAATTACATCCTGAATGGGGGACCATTGTCTATAAAGGTGCGATGAATTCTGGCAAGTGAATCTTTCACTACACTGGCAGATCTGTGAAATCTTGTCTGATCCTCAATTTTTACAATATAAAATCCAGCTCAACCATTTTCACTTTGTTATCTATGTTAAAGCAATTGTTCTCTAAATATAGAGGATAGTTCTTTATAATAACTACTCCTAAAATAGGTTCCTAGAAGGAATAAAGCAGAGTGATGACCTTATTAGTGTACTGCATTTCTTGACTGTTCAATCACAGATTGGGGCATGTCCTAGACCAGGTTGTATAGCTCATCTGCACTGTACTATGCTAGTTACCAAGTGCAAATTTGCACACAATAGCTAGCTATTTGGTAAAGTTGTTTTAAGTTGACTCAGTGGACACTTTCTTAAATTAATCATTTAATGTCTGTTACATTGAATAATGGATTACAATAGTAAGATCTACTATAAAAGTAAAAAAAAAAAAAAAAAAAAAACATCTAAAAACAACAATGTAAGGGCAGTGTTAAAATGTCTGCTGCAGTATCAGAGCTTCTGATGTGCTATTTATGGTAAGACCACGGATTTCCTGCACTACTTTAGTGTTTTTAAAAGCTGTGCTTCACAAAATGGAATAGACCGGCTCTGTCAGTAGCCTATTAGCTGCAATAGACGGAGAAAATTGAGAAGGAATACAACCAATTATGTAATTTCTTAACCACCACAAAAGTCTAAAGCCCCATACACACGCGCGGATTATCCGAGGACCAGGTCCGTCAGACAATGTCCGTCATACTTTGTCTGATGTTGGTTTTGCGTACACACGGTCGGACAAAGTTGTCGGAAAATCCGATCATTCTGAACGTGGTGACGTTTGTTGCCTACGACGGGACTACGTAGAGGCTAGTAGCCAATAGCTTTGGTCTTGTAATGTGATCTGAGCATGCGTAGCACTTTGTCCGGTCGGACTACCATACACACGATCGGATTTGGTGTGATCGGACCGTGTTGTCGGAAAATCTATCCAGCAGGAGATAGGACTTTGTCCGTCGGACAATACGACGTACACTGTCCGATGGTGCATACACACGGTCTGATTTTTCAACAACATTGTCCGATCGGACAGAATCCATGCAAAAATCCGACCGTGTGTATGGGGCTTAAAATGCTGATATAACTGAATGTAATTCAGGATGGTGTGTGAAAGTGCATACATGTGAACCTAGCCTTTCTAATACCATCAAGTGTCATAATGGGGGGGAATAACTAAAACAGGTGCACAAAGAATATAGTGCAGCTGTGTATAGTAACCAATCAGCTTCTAACTTCAGCTTGTTCAATTAACCACTTTCAGACCGGACCAATTTGCAGCCAAAGGACCAGGCCCCTTTTTGCGATTCGGCACTGCGTCGCTTTAACTGACAATTGCGCGGTCGTGCGACGTGGCTCCCAAACAAAATTGACGTCCTTTTTTTCCCACAAATAGAGCTTTCTTTTGGTGGTATTTGATCGCCCCTGCGGTTTTTATTTTTTGCGCTATAAACAAAAATAGAGCGACAATTTTGAAAAAAATGCATTATTTTTTATTTTTGCTATAATAAATATCCCCAAAAAATATATAAAAAAACATTTTTTTTCCTCAGTTTAGGCCGATACGTATTCTTCTACATATTTTTGGTAAAAAAAATCGGAATAAGCGATTATTGATCGGTTTGCGCAGAAGTTATAGCGTTTACAAGATAGGGGATAGTTTTATAGCATTTTTATTAATAATTTTTTTTTTTATTATTAATGGCGGAGATCTGCGATTTTTTTTGTGACTGCGACATTATGGCGGACACATCGGACATTTTTGACACATTTTTGGGACCATTGTCATTTTTACAGCAATTAATGCATTTAAATGCATTGATTTCTGTATAAATGACACTAGCAGTTTAGGGGTTAACCACAAGGTGGCAGTGTAGGGGTTAAGTAGGCCTAGGGGTGTGTTTTTTTACTGTGGGGGGGCGTGGCTGTCAGCTAGTGAATGCTGATCTCTGCTCCAATCACAGGGAGCAGAGATCGGCGTCACTAGTTGCTAGGCAGAACAGGGAGATGCTGCTTATCTCGGCATCTCCCCGTTCAGCCGCTCCGTGAGACGATCGCGGGAGTCCCCGCGGCGATCGAGTCCGCGGGGACCGCGGCCGGACTCACGGGGGTCCCGACCGGCGCGGGAGCGCGCCGCTCCCGGCGCGCTCCCGATGGCACGGACAGGCGAAAGGAGGGACGTATATATACGCCCTCCTGCCTGTACGTGCCATTCTGTCGACGTATATCGTCGTGCGCCGGTCGGCATGTGGTTAAGCTTTGACAATAAACCTAGAAGCTGATTGGTCACTATGCACAGCAGGACCAGATTCTGTGTTCACCATTTTTAATAAATTTCCCAAAAATGTGTATGTCAACATTTTTAAATGACATGCTAATTTATTAGCAAGGCGTTGAGAATCTTTACACAAATTTTTTTTTAATTTTTACTTCAATTATTCAATCATATGAAAAAAAATTAACTCCTGTTTAGCTACGTCACCTGCAGATAATTGGGTATTCAAAGAGAAAAGGAGTTTGATTTTCACATGATTTAATGAGTAAAGATTCTCAGCTCCTTTAGTGAATGTTTATGTAATCTAAAGAAAGTGAAGTGGCGTTAAAAGTAATGAAATGATCCACTAAATGTACCAACTATTGGGAGCTAGCTCAAAAATACATCACAGATGGTAGCTTACTCCTGTACAGCTAGTAAAAATTGCTTATCTAGATGATAACAAATGTTGGCATAGCTGAGACCAAATTGGGTCCCTATCACATGTCCTATGGGAGTGCCCACATATACGCAGATTTTGGAATAAAGTATTTACCCTAATCTCAGACACCACGGGTGCCTAATGACCCCATCCCTGGCCCTTGCTATCCTTAACATGGTCTTGCATATACTGTCTGCGGTTAGTCTAATGATTATACGCAAATAGAGACTGAATTTAGCGCTTAACATTACAGATGTCAAACTTCAAGTCAATTTAGTACAAGGTTATGAAGAGTGCTTAGCAATTCAATCTAATTCCTTTAAAAAAAGTATGTAGGATACTTGGAATAAATGGCCTACATCCTTTTATATCTGGCAACTATGTTCTGATTGAAAAGTACCTTTTGGTTGTTTGATTGATTATTCTTCATTTCAATAATGTTACCCAACGATATATATGTTTGGTCATGTATTGTATGCTTTTAAACTAACCAGTTATTTTCTTGAACACACAGTCTGTAAACCTTTCTTAACGCTTATTAAAGATGATTCTTTGAAAAAAAATAAAAATAAAATGAACATAAACAGCCAAGGATGTACATTGAGTTTTCTTGCCAGTGAAAAATGCCTTGCAAAGTGAACAGCCTATTTGAACCTCGTTCACCCCATGTGAACGAGGTCTAGATCTGAGAAATCCAGTAACAGGAAAGCTCATTTCACTTTTGACCTGACCTTTCAGGAAAAAAATAACAGATTTTAAAAAAATTATCCTAGGAGCAATGAAAATCAGCATGTTAAAAAAAGGACACAGACCAAGAGATAGATAGATAGATAGATAGATAGATAGATAGATAGATAGATAGATAGATATAATATATATATATATATATATATATATATATATATATATATATATATATATATATATATATATATATATATATATATATATATATATATATATATATATATTTAGTTTATATTGTATATAATGGTAAAATGTATTAAATTTATGTTGCCATATAATACAACAATTTTGTATTGCATTTGTACTGATTGCGCATTAGCTAATAATAAGATCATAACTTGTTCTTCAGGAACACAACTGAATTATCTCTAAAACGAAATAAACAATTATACAAATGTCATACTGTCTGTGTCATTACATTGATTTTCAATCATTTGCTTACCTGGCTGTGAGTTCAACCCTGTGTCATTACATAGACTGAGAATCTATGTAATGACACAGACAGAATGACATTGTAAATATACACTTTTGTATTTTGTTTACTTGTTTATGTATTTATTTATAGAGAAATTTCAGTTGTGTGAAGAATTGAAAGAGAGTATCCATGAAATCCATCCATGAGTATCCATGAAACGTGTTGAGGATGTGTTAAAATGTATAGTATGTATTATTATTATTATTGGGTTGAGGTACCAAAATGAATGATCATATGAATAGCTAATGGAAATTGGAAGGGGATATCTGTACGACTGAGACACAAAATTGTTGTATTGTATAGCAAAATTTTAATATATTTTAACATGATATAGATACAGTAGGTATATAGGTTCTTCTGGGATACATGATAAATCCTTCATTCTCTAACATTCTGTACAATTGGGATGTGGTTTTGTGACCACAACATTAGCGATCGCATCTCTTGTGTGAAGGGAGGCTCCCTAAGCATTGCCTGACACCCTGTCAAATGCTGGTAACCTGTTAGTCAGCAAATCTTGCTATTGTGTAGCTTTTGTTGGGTGCAGCTGGCACATGGATTCAAAAAATCCTTCTGTCTGTTGCATACCACTGGTTCTCAAAACATTTGTGGTCTGCTAAGATCACCTGATCCCTTTAGGTTCAGTTCACTAGGATGAGTTTGTTTAACTCCATACATGGATCGAATTTCGACCGGTTAAGCAGGAATTGACCCATGTATGTCTGTTCCCATTTATGAGAAATTGACCTATCTATTGATTTTTTATGAACAGGCCTTTTGGAAAATTTCCGCTCGATCAGCACATGCAGTCAATGAGCTGCAGCTCTGATAAGTGTATTCTGACGACGAGGGAGTCCCGCTGTCAGAATACAGTGACACAACAGGAAGGATTTCCCCACCCACCTCAAATGTGTGGATGGAGAAATCGGCTCAGTTTTTTTTTCTTCAGCCTGTTGGGTGTGGAATCTTTATTTTGTTGCATAGACTGAGCCTTGTTTTCATATTAAATCAATAATTACCACCTAAAACTGCTATTTTCCCTGCTCTCTTCAATTAACACCTCACTTCTATTTTACAACCTGAAGCTAACGCTATGTTATTGCAATAACCCCTGCAATTATCTTTATACATTTTAGTTTTAACATTAAAATCATTAAATGAGAACGTGTTAAAAAGATAAATAAAACCAAAGCACAGTATGAAAATACGTATTATGCTTTTGTTTAGTGCTGAATCTAACTGTATATTTACTAATGGGCTAGTTGACTTTAGGATGTTCATGTTTGCCTATGGTGGGGATATTAGGCTTTCTGGGGGAAGAGTGGATGTTATTGGTTCATTATTCTCTGTTGAGTACTGAAGTAGAACTAACAGCGCTACAATATATAAACAATATATAAATAATATAATCTAAGCAGATACAGTGAGAAAAACAGACAAATAGACAGACAATATGGATATATAGATAAATGTTAACAGACAGACAGTTAAAGTGGAAAGACATTAAAACAGTAAAAAAAAAGGCTGATATTGATAGCCAATCTATAGAGAAAAAGAGATAGATGGAAATATAAACACAACAGGCAGGTAACCAGCAGCCATAAGCCATCATTTTCCTCAGCAGCTTTATTCTTGGTTGAAGGTTAGAAGGGTATTGTGTCTAAAAAGCTACATAATAAAAAATAAAATTGCAGATAAATGTAATTATGCCATTTATAACTGCAGTTTTTTCACATATAGATGGTGTTTCCATTGTTGCACAGCACTGAATTACATTCCAATTTACATACTGTCAAAATTGGCACAATTTAAAAAAAAATAAGCAGCCACCACTATATTCGTTTTGTGAAATCTCTTATTAAAAGGTTATTGACTGACAAATATTATGTGACTGCATTTTAAAAACTCTTTAAGCTAATGTGAAAAAATTAAACCTCCATTATGGGAATTACTTCAAAGCTAGTTCTGTCAGCTTTCCGATGATTTTCTATTAACAACAGTCAAAGCAAATTGCATTGAAGCAGATGATATTTTCTATCATTATTTCAATACAGTTTTCTTTTTGTAGAAACAAGGATTTGTATATAATTGGCATCAGAGCTTCACCTTGTTTTCATACATGGTATTGAACCAGAATGTGGAATTATCTGCCATTTCTGACAGATCGAGGTGTGATACCACACAACAGGCCAAAGCAAATCCTGGCATTAGCGTTCAATTTAACCTGCAATAAAGTGTACTGACATTCAAAATCGTCTCAGCCATTTCCAGGTCATATTTTTCAACTGCTTAGCAATCCTATCATTATTTCACTGTAATGAGGGGATAAAGGAGGGGGCCCTGCACTTTTCCAAGCATTAATCTGCAAGCTGCCACTATGTCAAGTAACAAAGTAATCATGTCACTAAATAGGTGTGATGGCCGGGGTCCAACAAAACCAAGTAAATGTCAGTATTTCAAATGCCTATAAAAAGCACTGCTTGAAATTTGGGTTAAATAATGTTTTCCTGTTCACTCGATAGTTACAAACTTTAAAACTTAAAAAAATATATACAGCCAGCTTAAAATATATGGCGCAGAAGCAGTATTTAAAAATCATTGAAGCAGAATTATACCCAAAATATGTTTACAATGTATTTGGTAAGGGATAGGGCTTGGCACTGGTCTGAGACTTTTCCGCTCTTTGATCCATATTTATTAGAAGTGCTGCAAAGGATCAAAATCTATTTTCTTTATTAACCATTGAGGGACACAGGATTGTAGAACAGTCTATGAGGTGTGGGTTATACTGCCACCTACAGGTGGTCCAGAAGCCTCCATATAACCCTGCCTACAACCATTCTGTCTCATTTTTTTGCTAGCGTCCGAGAAGGTTGGAGACCTTTTCCTCAAATCTGCCGTGGAAAACCCTAATATATTCTTTCTGCAATTTTTCTTTCTTCAATCAAGATATTTTTTACTCCGTGGACATTTTTTCTTTGATAAATTCAAACAAGACTCCAAACACACTGCTTGAGCTGGTCTCTTCATGGCAAAAATAGATTTGGGGACTGTGCTCGAACCCTGCTGGGCCTAAGATGATGGGGCTAGCCTGGAATGTTATCTTCAGGCACTGGGCATTAAGTGTGACTTATTCACTTTGTGAACAAGCCTATGGTCTTGGCGAAAATGAACCTGGTAAATCATCTTCAGGCACTTAGTTTTGCATTGTGGTTCTTTATAGACCTTAAGTTCTGTGACAGTTAACCATAACTATATGGTCTCCAAATACAGAGCTGTGGCATGACCGCTGGTGTGACCCAGTCTGAAACTTCACTTGGTGAGACAGCTCTTTATGCACTTTGTATTTTTTTCAGTTTGTGCACAGTTAAAGCTAGCCATACATGAATAATTTTATTTGTTATTCAAAAAAATATCTGATTCCCCCATACACACATTCCAGGTGGATGGGGGAATCACCCCTGCTGTGCTATTGTGTTCTGACAGCAGGAAGCCTTCCTTGCCGTCAGAACACATTGATCAGTGTTGCTGGCTATTGCCAGCAGCACTGATCGTTTGGGGAAAACCCAACAGGCTGGTTGTACAATAGTCAAATGGTAAATCCTGCGGAACCAGCAGAATTTGGATCCATATAAAGCTGTCTTAAAGCAGAAATCTGTTCATATGGGTTCTAAGCACATCTTGTTGTATACTACAGACAAACCTGCTACTGTACCTCTGACCTTTATGGACTTGAGGTTGTTATTACTATATTTTATTCAGATTCAGAGCCTCCACAGACTTCAACTGCAGATCCTGTTTTTAAGCAAGTTCCTTATGACTTAAGCCCGTCGGATTTTCCGATGGATTCTGTCCTATCGGACAATGTTGTCGGAAATTCCGACCGTGTGTAGGCACCATCGGACATTTTCCATCGGATTGTCCGACGGACAAAGTTTTATCTCCTGCTCTAAAAAATTTCCGACAACAAAGTCCGATCACACCAATTCCGATCGTGTGTAGCGTAGTCCGACGGACAAAGTGCTACGCATGCTCAGATCACATTACAAGTACAAAGCTATAGGCTACTAGCCTCTACGTAGTCCCGTCGTAGGCAACAAACGTCACCACGTTCAGAATGATCGGATTTTCCGACAACTTTGTCCGACCGTGTGTATGCAACACCAGTGTCGGACTAAATCCGTCGGAAAAAATCCGATGGATTTTGTGGTCGGATTTTCCGACCGTGTGTATGGGGCATTAGCCTTACAAAAATATATTGATCCTCAAATTGATGCAGTGTGCTCTATCCTACAGTTAGAGGATCCACCTGCTGTTCCAGGCATTGGGTCTTATAGTGCTGGGATTGCAAAGACCTTCCCATGACAATTTGATTGTAAAAGTGTCCTTTATGAGGACTGGAATCAACCAGTGGAGTCAAAGGGATTCCTCAAATAATGTATAAAAGTTTTTTGCCTTTTCAAGGGAATTTATTGGCAAGGGGTCTCTACTCAATGTGATCCAGTCATTTGCCTTAACAAACATACCCCCAAACTGGTTGATGATGCTCTCACATTTAAACATTTCACAGATTTTTTATTTGGACTCTGTTTTAAGGTCCAATTGAGCTGTTAGGTATAACTGGTTGTCCCTAATTGTCTGGCATTTTTGTTAGAATGGATTAATTCTTTTTTTTTTTTTTTTTCAAATATAATCTTTATTAGCACCCCACACGTGCGAGATCAGGTTGATACAATACATTTCCAAGATAAAACAACATACAAATCACAACTAAAATCTTATTCTTCTCATATATAATGGTACAGAACAGCGAGGTCGCTTAAAAAGCTACTCGCCTACCGCCCTGTTATTTCCTAATTAAACATATGGAGAGAAGAGAAGAAGGAAAAAAAAAACACCAAAAGAATAAGTTCAAGTACCAAACCCAACCTCGCTCGTTTCCCTTTTTCTTATTTAACCAAAAAAAAAAAAAACAACAAAAAAAAAACCACTAAAATTAAATAAAACTAAATAGACAATATCAACACACAGACCACCCAAAAAAAAAAAAAAAAAAATAAATAATAATAAAAAAAAAATAAAGAATTTTAAATAAATAAATAAATGAAACCCCCCTCCCAAGAAAAAAAAGGAGGGGGAGAAATTAGGTGTCACTGGTTCTGGACAGCCCTAAACCGTAGGGCACAGCACTCTTTTATAACTCTCCTATCTAAGGAGGGCTATCCCCTCCTCGGATACAATGAACTGTTTCCAGGCGTTCCAAGTCAAGGAGTGTTTGTCCCGTTCATGTTTCTCCACTGCTAACAAGTCCTCCATTCCACAGATATCTACTACCTTACGCAGCCAATCGGCCACTGTTGGCGGTATTTGTTTTTTCCAATAGAGTGGGATGCAGGACTTTGCAGCGCAAAGAAGATGTCTTATAATAGTTTTTTGATAGCATTTAACCGGAATATTCGAGACCTGAAGTAAGAAAAATGCCGGATCACCAGGAATCTTATACTCCGTGCATTTTTGAGTCACCTCTTGGCCTGTCGTTCAGAAGTGATTCAATTTAGGGCATGACCAGAATATATGGAGTAAAGTACCTCTATCTCCCTCACATCTCCAACAACGATCTGTAGTCTCCGGGTAATATTGATGTAAAAGGTGTGGAGTGAGGTACCATCGTGTCAGTAGTTTATAGTTAAATTCCTGAGTTTTTGAACAAACTGAAGACTTCAGAGCCAGGGTTAGTATATTCTGGATTTGAGCCGGTGTAAATTTTCGTTGTAAATCCTGTTCCCATTTATCCAAGAACGGCGGATGTGGTAAGACTGCCGGGCAGTTCAGCATAGAATATGTTTTGGACAAAACCTGTGTTATAATGCCCTCCTCCGAGCAACATTCTTCAAATTTCGTCAAAAGGCAAATGTAGTTTCCTGGGTTAGGTATAGTGTCCAAAAAATGTCTTAACTGAAGTGCTGGCCAAAAGTTCAGTTTAAAAAGGCCTTCCTCCCTCACTAATTCCTCAATTGAGGGCCATCTGCCATTTATAGAGAAATGAGATGCCTGGGTCATATCTGAGAAATATAAATGGCCAAACTTATGTAGGCACATACCTGGAGAGAACTGTGGGTTCCCCAAAATAGGGAACAAAGGAGAGTCCACAGAGGAAATGGAGGGTCTTTTAATAGCTACGGAGCCTATCCGAAGCTTCGTACCTATTAAAGGATGGCTTTTCAACAATGACTGAAGATGTTCATAGCACCATGGGGCCCTTGATAAAGGAATGGGTGCTTGAGCTTGTTCTATCTGGGTCCATAGTTTAAATTGACCGTGACGGCACCAATCAATGATTCTGCCTATGTGTATTGACTGGTAGTACACTAAGATATTCGGAAGAGCCAAGCCACCATGTTGCCTGGGTAAGGTCATTAAATGAAAAGAAAGTCTTGGTTTCTTGTAGGCCCACACAAACTTAATAAAAAGCGAATTAACTTGTTTAAAGTAAGATAAAGGAAGTCTGATTGGTAGTGCTTGTAGTAAATAAAGAAATTTTGGTAAAATACACATTTTCAAAAAGTTAATTCTACCAAACCATGAGTGCAAGCCCTTATTCCAGGTCTCTAACAGCATACGGATCTTGGTTAAAAGCGGGGAGAAATTCAGTTCAAGAATACGTGACATATCCATAGGTATATAAGTGCCTAGATACTGCAGGGCTGTCTCTGTCCATTTAAATTTAAAGCTAGATTTGAGTGTAGTTAGCACGCGAAGAGGTATCCCTATCCCCATAGCTTCTGATTTATGAAAGTTAATTTTCAGATTGGAAAGTGCTCCATATATCTCAAACTCCCGTAATAAATTAGGGAGCGAGATGGCAGGATTTGTCAAGGAAAAAAGCATATCGTCCGCATAGGCTGATATTTTATATTGTTCTCCTCCCACCCTTATGCCTTGGATATCTGGGTTCAATCTGATTCTATTTAAGAATGGTTCCAGGGATAAGGTGAATAACAGGGGGGATAACGGACATCCCTGTCTAGTACCGTTCTGTATAGAAAAAGAGTCAGAAAGAACGGATTAATTCTTATATAAGAGAATGTTCTATCTCCAGGGCAGATCCACATACGCTAGAGCAGGGGTAGGCAACCTTTGATAGCTGGAGATCTACCTGGACAACGTTGAATAGATCAAAGATCACCAGGGTGCACTGCCCCACCCCCCCCTTTTTTTAAAAGAAATTAACTAGCAAGCCCCCAATAAAAAGTAAAGACAGCATGAAAAAAAAACTAGAAAATCTACTAAAACTAATGTCACTGTAAAAATATAAACTTAGCCTACCTTAAAAGTTAGCTTCAGTGAAAAACTCTGCATTCACTTTCATTCACAATTGCTTTCAGGTCTTCGGAGTAATTGGTTACCCCCACAAGTCTGATGCCAGAGTTCATCATGAAAGCTGTTAGTTTGTAGCTGCTTGGTTGTACAATGTATGGCCAGACAGTTTACACACAGAGTCTGCAAGAGACCTGCATTGCACCTATGATCTGCTGATTGTGGGTGCAATGCTTTCAAGGCTCCAAAAAAAAATTTTCTTTACCAGTAAAAAAATGAGCATTTATTTATTTAAAAAGGTATCCTTTAAGGCTAATACAACAGAGAATGGGGCGGGACCCATGTCCCTTAATAGACTCCAAAAAAAAAGATTTTACAGTAAAATCCATTTAACATCTATTATAGAATTGTAGATTCATTTATGGCATTGTGGAATCCATAGATATCGAATTTAACTATTCCTAGGGTAACGGGAAGGAATAGTACCAAATATGAGGAAAGACCTGCCATAATAATGGTAACAGTAGAAAAGGTGTTTACAGATTACACCATAGATTCCCTCAAGTTTACAATGGGATGGGGTGTAATGTTCCTAAGAAAGGTAAAATGTTAGCACCCTGATGCAGGAAACTGTTAGTGAAAATAGGTAGGGAATTCCTCTGTGGAGAATAAATGAATAGAAAGCACTTAATGCAGTGCAGCTGTGCATGGTAGCCAATTAGCTTCTAACTTAAGCTTGTTCAATTAAGTGTTGGCAAAAAAAATGGAAGCTGATTGGTTTCTATGCAGAGCTACACCAGATTTTGCACTCTCCAGTCTTAGTAAATCAACTCCATAGTGTTCTGTGCATGTTAAGAAGTACAGAGTAATGAAGTATTGGAGTAAAAATTCCTGTAGACTAGGAAGATAGGAAAACTCTACAAGAAGGAATAGGGCTTGGAAAGAATCAAGCAGATTTTTACCCAAGCATTGCTGGCAAAAAAAACACAAACCAGTGCAAACATTTCTGAAAAGGCTCAGTAAAAATATTTCAACTAAGTTTCAGAAAACAAGGAACTTCAGGGAAAAAAAAACTGAGCATCAAAACTGTGGGGATAAAACTAATGAGAGATCTAGTAAAACAAATGTACAGGTGAGTCTTTATGTAGAGGACTTGAAGGAGGAGGTGGATGATTTGTGGGCACTTGAATGAAAAATAGACTGAGACTGTGTACATTTACAGGCATCTGTAAATAAGTTCTATTCACTTCATCTACAGACCTTCCCTGGTGGAGCAGAGTACCAGAGGGATCAGAAACATGGTTAAAGATAGAGCCAAAAAGGTGATAATCCTTAAAAGGGGAATAAATGAAATGCTCCTTAAAGCCCCATACACACGGTCGGAAAATCCGACCACCAAATCCATCGGATTTGGTCCGACGGATTTAGTCCGACACTGGTGTTGCATACACACGGTCGGACAAAGTTGTCGGAAAATCCGATCATTCTGAACGTGGTGACATTTGTTGCCTACGACGGGACTACGTAGAGGCTAGTAGCCAATAGCTTTGGTCTTGTAATGTGATCTGAGCATGCGTGGCACTTTGTCCGTCGGAATTCGCTACACACGATCGGAATTGGTGTGATCGGACTTTGTTGTCGGAAAATTTATAGAGCAGGAGATAGAACTTTGTCCGTCGGACAATCCGATGGAAACTGTCCGATGGTGCCTACACACGGTCGGAATTTCCGACAACATTGTCCGATAGGACAGAATCCATCGGAAAATCCGACCGTGTGTATGGGGCTTAAGAGTATTATCAGCTTTCCAGGTATGGTATGTAAATTTCAAAAGCCAGTATAAAGGAATAGTAGTCTCTGCCTGACCCACAAATGCACACAAGGAGACGCTCCTCAATACTTATGCGAAAAAATAAAACACTACACTCCCAATCGCAACCTCCGATCAACCATCCAAAACTTCCTCCTCATCCCCAAGTCTCGGTACAAATCAAGGGGAGAACGAAGATTTGCAGTCCAAGGACCACGGCTATGGAACGCTGTACCCACGAACATCTGCTTGGAAGGAAACCATCGGGCCTTCAGAAAAAAACTCAAGACCCACCTCTTTTAAGAAGGAATTAACGCAGGTAGGATCAAGTGCCTTGAGGCGATTCAGTTTGCAGTTGCAGCGCTATACAAGTCATTCATTCATTCAGTAGTGGTAAAAAAAATACTTGTGGGGGGCATGGCCTGGCTGCAGAAGAAGATGGCCGCATAATCACAGAGCTCCGCTCCTCCACAGCTAATCTCAGCGCCATCCAGCAGCCTTTTTGTAGTTCATTGAGAACTACAAGCCAACAGCTGCAAGGGACCTTGTCATTTTCCATTCACAGAAATCTGTGAATGAATGACGTGGCTGGGCTGGCGGAGTCCCACTCGGCCACGTTCTTTGCAGACTGTGACAGATAGCAGGGAGAGAAGATAGGGGAGTCGGGGAGTGCAGGGGGTGTGGGGGCCAGTGGATTTGTAGCATGTTACAAAAGGTGAGCTTATCACTTAAATACTGTTTGCTCACAAAACTAAGGCATGATGGTTGGAGATAGGGTTATATGGGGGCTGGCTTAACGATTTTTGTTTTGCCAGTGTCCAATCCTCCTGTACATGGAAGGATAACTCATCTAATCATAGACTATTCTACAATTCTGTGTCTCTCAGTGGACACTGGACTCCAAGAAAAAGATTTTAGGTAAGTATAAAAACCTTATTTTGCAGCTGAGTTTCTAGTGTCACTCAAAGTAGTGCATTTTTTATATAATCCCATAGAAAATCCAGACAGAGAAATGTTGTAACATTCATCCTCCAGTGAATTAACTGTAACAAAATAGAAAAGTCACATCATGAGCTGAAAAGCTTTGGGTACGCTTGTGTGTATTCAGGGCTTTACAACAAGCGTACTTAGGGCTTTACACCATGCTCTGTGTGAAATTGAAATGTTGCTAGCTGTAGCCTTAATTGAAGCACAGAGAACAGAGATTTTAATTGTGACTGAGCCCATGGGGGAGAGATGTCCCAAAATTAGACCCTCTATAACTAAAATAACTGTCTGCTTGCCTCGATTCAAGTATATTTTGGTCATATAGACAGCTGAATGAATGAGAGTAGTAGCCAGCAGGTTTAAATGCAAAGGCATAGCTCCCAACTGTCCCTGATTTTGAGGGACTATCCCTGATTTGGAACAAAGTCCCTCTGTCCCTCTTTCCTCCTCATTTGTCCCTCATTTCGATCTGATCTATATTGTTGTATATAAAATGCACTATTTAGCTATCAAAAAGTATATCCCAGTGCTAAACCTTTCACTCAATTTCTAAATTGCTGCATTTGTAAATTTCAAAAGCCAGTGTAAAGGAATTGTAGTGGTAAAAAAAAAGCACTTTTGGGGGGCATGGCCTGGCTGCGGAAGAAGATGGCCGCATAATCACAGAGCTCCGCTCCTCCACAGCTACAATCAGTGCCATCCACCAGCCCTTTTGTGCATTTCTCCCTCTGAGAAAGGGGAGCCAAATACAGCGCAAGCGAAAACAGCCTAGAGGATCGCGCTGGCTCCTCATGTCAGGTCACCCTGAGGCTAGGTGACAGATGCACACCGTCGGGATAAGGAGTGCACCGCAAGGTAGTGGACCCTATGGCTGACTGCAGTGGACGGGAGTCCAGGTGATCCGGAACACGGGGCCGCTGGACACCAAGACTGATCCCACCGGGGTTAGAGCGTAAGGTTCCCTGGGGCGCAGAGTCTAAGAGCCAGCTGGTGTTCACCAGAGCCTCTAGTGGTGAGGATGGATTGGGCTGCAACTGGCTCCAGGTCGCGACCCCCAGGGTCCCCCAGCTCACACCCACAGTAGGCAACAGGAGGACAGGGATAGTGAGGGATAAGCCAAGGTCGGGGCCACAAGCAGAAACGGACAACAAGGTACACGCCAAGGTTCAGGGTCACAAGCAAACAGGGATAGTCAGGGACACGCCAGAGGGTCAGGGTCACAGGAAAACAGGGATAGTCAGGGACACGCCAAAGTCGGTAACAGGACACTGAATAGCACACGGCTGGTAACAGAAAGCCAAACACACAAAGGTTGATCAGCAGGGTTGGCCTGCAGTGCACAGGTTAATATAGAGTCCTGTGATAGGAGCTAGGGTGGAGCCCTGCCAGAGGAGGGATATAAAAGCAGTCAGGTGATGGTCGGCTGGTCTCTAGAGATGAACACATGGAAACAGGTAAGCAGACAACTCTATTGCTTAACCATGACAGTACCCCCCCTCTTACGAGGCCTCCCCCTTCCCCGCCTGGGACCAGGTTTAGAGGGGAACTTCAAATGAAACCTCCTCAGCAGACGAGGTGCAAAGACCTCGGAAGCCGAAATCCACGACCTCTCCTCAGGAACAAACCCTTTCCAGTGCACGAGGTACTGGAGAATGCCTCTACAGAGTCTAGAGTCCAAAATCTGGCTAACCTCATACTCCTGATTATCCTCAGAGACCGGTGCTACGGTAGAGAAAGGACGAGAGAACTTATTGAGGACTAAAGGCTTCAGAAGGGCAACATGAAAGGAGTTAGAGATTTTGAGGCTTTTGGGAATCTGGAGCTTGAAACAAACCGGGTTCAGTTTAGAAGTTATGGTGTACGGACCAATGAATCTTGGGGCGAATTTGAGAGAAGGAACCCGGAGTTTGATGTTCCTGGTCGAGAGCCAGACCTTGTCTCCTGGCAGAAGAGAAGGTGGCTTACGTCTGCGACGGTCAGCAAAACTCTTGAATTTAATGGCAGCCTTCTGGAGAGAATCATGAACGTCAGCCCACATGGAATTGAAAGATTTCTGAACAGTAGCCAAAGCTGGAATGTCAGAAGAACAAGTCATAGGAAGAGGGAGTTGAGGATGTCTTCCGTAAACAGTGAAAAAGGGTGTTTTCTGAGAACTGACATTGACATGATTATTGTGGGAGAACTCAGCCCACGGTAACAGTGATACCCAATCATCATGATGGGCCGAGACCAAGGTACGGAGAAAGACCTCCAACTCCTGATTAACCCTCTCGGTCTGGCCATTGGATTGAGGATGGTAAGAGGAGGTAAAATCCAAGGTTATGTCGAGGGATCTGCAAAAGGCTCTCCAAAAACGAGAAGTAAACTGCACACCCCTGTCCGAAACGACATGGGAAGGAACACCATGAAGGCGGAAAATCTCTCGTACAAAAATGGGAACCAAGGCAGGGGCAGAAGGGAGACAAAATGAGCCATCTTGGAGAACCGATCGATCACCACCCAAATGGCCGTATTATTCTCTGACGGTGGAAGATCAGTGATAAAATCCTTTGCGATATGAGACCAGGGCTCCTTAGGAATGGGCAAGGGCATGAGAAGACCAGCAGGGGCTTGAGTGGAAGATTAAGACTGAGCACAGACGTGACAAGCCTTAACGTAGTCTTTAACATCCGAGCGGAGATTAGGCCACCAGTAGTGACGACTGATAAGCAGGAAGGATCGGAGGAACCCAGCATGACCTGCCACCTTGGAATCATGTCCCCAACGAAGGATCTTGGCTCTTAGCTCCGTGGGAACAAAGGTCTTGCCAGGAGGAATTTTTGATTCCAGGGTGGTAGAATGGGCAACAATGCATGAGGTAGGAATGATCGGCTCAGGATCAGGGGTGGACTCCTCATCCAAAGTGTCAAATGACCTAGAGAGCGCATCAGCCCGACCGTTGCAGGAACCAGGTTTGTACGTGATCGTGAATTTAAAACGGGAAAAGAAGAGACTCCACCTGGCCTGTCTGGGGTTCAGACGTTTAGCATTTTGTAGGTATTGTAAGTTCTTGTGATCAGTAAAGATCGTTATGGAGTGAGGAGAACCTTCCAAGAGATGACGCCACTCCTCCAACGCCAATTTAATTGCGAGAAGTTACCGATCACCAATGGCATAATTTCTCTCTGCCTGAGAATTTTTTTTGGAGAAGAACGCACATGGTTGGCGTTTCTTCTCAAAGAACTGAAGAAGCACAGCTCCCACCCCAATTGAAGAAGCGTCTACTTCGAGAAAAAATGGGTCCCCAGGATTCGGTCTCCTCAAGAGAGGTCCAGAGACAAAGGCCTGTTTCAGATCGTGAAACGCGGAGACAGCCTCGGAAGGCCAGTCTTTAGCATTCGCACCCTTCTTGGTCAAAGCAATAATAGGCGCAGCAATGGAAGAGTAATTCTTTATGAACTGCCTGTAATAGTTTGTGAAGCCAAGAAAGCGCTGTGTGGCCTTGAGGCTAGCGGGAAGGGGCCAGTTGGTAATGGCTGAGACCTTTCCGGGATCCATGCGAAGACCCAAACTAGAAACAAAACATCCCAGAAACAGGACCTCAGAACATTCAAAGGAACATTTCTCCAACTTGGCATAGAGATTATTCTCTCTAAGGCGCTGAAGTACGGTGCGGACATGGTTTCTGTGAGCAGGCAGATTTTCGGAAAAGATGAGAATGTCATCCAGATAAATGACAACAAACAAACTGGTACAGTAGATCCCTGAAGATTTCATTGACAAAATTCTGGAACACAGCAGGAGCATTACACAACCCAAAAGGCATAACCAGGTATTCGTAATGCCCGTCCCTAGTGTTAAATGCAGTCATCCATTCGTCACCTTCTCGTATTCGAATGAGATTGTAAGCACCTCTGAGATCCAACTTAGTGAAGATGGAAGCCCCATTCAACCTGTCAAATAGCTCACATATTAGAGGTAAGGGGTAACGGTTTTTGATAGTCACTGCGTTTAAACCTCTATAGTCGATACAGGGTCTGAGGGTCCCATCCTTTTTGGCAACGAAAAAGAACCCTGCTCCTGCAGGCGAAGAGGATTTCTGGATGAAACCTCTCTCCAGATTCTTGGCGACATACTCAGCCATGGCCTGGGTCTCTGGAATGGACAGAGGGTAGGTACGACCCCTGGGAAGGGTTGCTCCAGGGACAAGATCAATAGCACAGTCAAAAGATCAGTGGGGAGGAAGCACCTCAGCAGACTTCTTACAGAACACGTCCCGGTAATCGCTGTAAGCCGCGGGAAGATCAGACGATACGGATGTGGTAGCAATGGGAAGTTTCCCCTTGGGGGCCACCTTGAGAAGACAGGACGAGAAACACGAAGGACCCCAAGCCAGGATCTGTCCAGAGACCCAGTCCACATGTGGAGAGTGGAGCTGTAGCCAAGGAAGGCCCAATACAATGGGGGTAGAGGCCTTGGGTAGAACGAGGAAGGAAATCCACTCCTGGTGGAGTATCCCTACCGACATCCTAATAGGTAGCGTCTGAAAACGGATAGGGCCCCCTGGAAGCACTGTGCCATCAATAGCCGAGACTACCAGTGGTGTAGTGAGGGGAGAAAGGGTAAGCTTCATAGAAGAAGCAGTTCTCCAGTCTATAAAATTGCCGGCAGCCCCGGAGTCCAGGTATGCTAGGACCGATTGGGCAGAAGTGCCTACGTGGAGGAACACCGGAAGAAAAAGACGAGAAGGTGATGTTTCTGGGTCCAATACTCCACCTTCCAAATGTATTAGACCCGAGCGTTTCCCGGACGAAGCGAGCAGGAGTCACGAAAATGACCCTTGCCCCCACAATAAAGACACAAGCCCAAAGTTCTGCGTCTAGCACGTTCTTCGGGGGTTAGTCTGGTCCGATCCAGCTGCATGGGTTCCTCAGCAGGCAGGGGATGCTCCACAGGGCGACGGGGAAGGAGTTCAGGCTGACTAGGACCTAGGGGGTGCTGGCGCCTTTTTTCAAAGGACCTCTCCTGGAAACGAATGTCAATCTGATTGTATAAGGAAATGACATCGTCCAGACCGGCAGGGATAGCTCTTCCTGCTAATTCGTCCTTCACTCGGTCAGAGAGGCCATGTAAAAAGGTTGCAACCAAGGCCTCATTGTTCCAGCTCAACTCAGCCGTGAGGATACGGAAGTGAAGTGCATATTGTCCCACTGAACGAGATTCTTGGCGAAGGCGTAAAAGGGCACTAGCCGCCGAAGAAACCCGAGCTGGCTCCTCGAAGATATTTCGAAAGAGCTTCAAGAACTCGGACAGGCTGGAAACCACCGGATCACTTTTCTCCCACAGGGGAGCAGCCCAAGCTAAAGCTTCACCGGAGAGGAGGGAAATGATATAGGCAACCTTTGCCCGATCAGACAGAAAGTTTTGGGGCTGGAGCTCAAAATGAATGGTGCATTGGCGGAGGAAGCCCCTGCAGGCCTTGGATTCCCCAGAGAAACGGGGCGGAGCTGGCAGTGGATAAGAATGCGTGGATGCGACTGGTGCGATAGGTGCAACTGCTAGCTGTGCTTGAGGCTGCGGGTTCGGGGCTCCCAAGGAAGCCTGCAGCTGCTCGAAGCGGGAAGCCAGATCTTGAAGGAAACGCATCACCTGCGTCTGATTGGATTCCTGGGTCTCGAGTCGCTGAACTATGCCCTGCAAAGGATCGACTGCCGGGAGCGGCACGTTAGCCGGGTCCATGGCTGATCAAACTGTCAGGTCACCCTGAGGCTAGGTGACAGATGCACACCGTCGGGATCAGGAGTGCACCGCAAGGTAGTGGACCCTATGGCTGACTGCAGTGGACGGGAGTCCAGGTGATCCGGAACACGGGGCCGCTGGACACCAAGACTGATCCCACCGTTAGAGCGTAAGATTCCCTGGGGCGCGGAGTCTAAGAGCCAGCTGGTGTTCACCAGAGCCTCTAGTGGTGAGGATGGACTGGGCTGCAACTGGCTCCAAGTCGCGACCCCCGGGGTCCCCCAGCTCACACCCACAGTAGGCAACAGGAGGACAGGGATAGTGAGGGATAAGCCAAGGTCGGGGCCACAAGCAGAAACGGACAACAAGTTACACGCCAAGGTTCAGGGTCACAAGCAAACAGGGATAGTCAGGGACACGCCAGAGGGTCAGGGTCACAGGAAAACAGGGATAGTCAGGGACACGCCAAAGTCGGTAACAGGACACTGAATAGCACACAGCTGGTAACAGAAAGCCAAACACACAAAGGTTGATCAGCAGGGTTGGCCTGCAGTGCACAGGTTAATATAGAGTCCTGTGATAGGAGCTAGGGTGGAGCCCTGCCAGAGGAGGGATATAAAAGCAGTCAGGTGATGGTCGGCTGGTCTCTAGAGATGAACAAATGGAAACAGGTAAGCAGACAACTCTTTTGCTTAACCATGACACCTCAATTACTACATGTGGCCTGCTCAGCCTCCAGCCCAAGATGGCGCCAGCCGGGACAGAAACAACCCACCGCCGCTGACTCCACAGCCTGTGCCTGAACCTGACAAACACTCTGACTCAGCCTCAGACATGGAGGACACTCATGAGCAGCATCTCCCCCAGACACGTCTCCCATGGACAGAGGTAAGAGATCAGCCATATCTCCAGCTCACTCCCCCACCAAACCTCCTCCTGGGAAAAAAACAACATGGTGCTGTGACCAGTTGTCCCACTGATGATGTTCTCCCTACACAATCACTGGCAGCTTTCACAACCTCTGACAATCCTGCTTCAAAACACTCTCTGAAAGCAATGTTGCTCTCCTTACAAGCTGACATGCAGAAAGAATTTAGAGCCTCCATTAACCACTTGCATACCAGGATTGATTTCTTGGAGGAATGTACAGAGTACATTGAACATCACTTATCAGAAGCCACCACAGCTCATACCACTGTAGTGGAGGTCCAAGATGAACACACAGAAGCTATACAACAACTCTGCCTGAAAGACGCCGACCTGGAGGATCGCTCCAGGCAAAACAATATAAAAATCAGGGGAGTCCCAGAAGCTATCACTCCTGCTGAGATAGTTCCATATCTACACCGACTGTTCTGCAAAATCATACTGTCACTCACAGCACAGGATTTGCTGATTGACCGGGTCCAAAGAATCACAAGCCACCTCACTTGCCAGTGTCCCCCTAGGGACATTCTGGCTCAAGTCCATTTTTTTTTTAAGCCAAGGAACACAATATGAAAGCTGCCAGATCCATCCGCTCTTCCAGAACCGTTTGCCAAAATCTCTCTTTATAATTATATTTTAGCAGCCACCTCACAGGCATGTAAAACATTTGCACCAGTCACCTCAATACTCCTGGAACACAAAGTCACATACAGATGGGGGATCCCCACAAAGCTACTGGTCACTTACAAGAACCAGCAAACCTCTTTCCTAACTCCCAAAGATGGGATCAAACAGCTGCACAACTGGGGTATAGTCTCTAACCCACCGCCCAATACTCCCACTAACAAGCCATCCTCTAAAATCACCAATAAGTGGGCCTCAAGGGATCTACCCTAGTCCTCGGATTCTATTGCTGCCCATGAGCTACCCTCCATGGACAATAACAATTGTTGCTGGATGTTACATTTACAATTCTATGGAGGAGCAGGTGCCACGTTGGTAATCTCTCCTCGCCCCACTACTATTTATTTATTTTATTTATTTCAGGTACTTATATAGTGCTGTCAAGTTAAGCAGCGCTTTACATATACATTTACATTAGTCCCTACCCTTAAGGAGCTTACAACCTAAGGTCCCTAACACACATTCATACATATACTAGGGCCAATTTAGACAGGATTCGATTAACCTACCAGCGTGTTTATTTACTTTGTGAGGTCCTTATGTACAGGCATACACCACTTTTAAGTACACAATGGGGTTTATTTACTAAAGCTGGAAAGTGCAAAATCAGGCTCACTTCTGCATAGAAACCAATGAGATTCCAGGTTATATTACCAAAGCTTAATTGAACAAGCCGGGATTAGAAGCTCATTGGTTTCTATGCAGAAGGGAGCCTGATTTTGCACTTTCCAGCTTTAGTAAATAAACCCCATTGTGTACTTAAAAGTGGGGTATGCCTGTACATAAGGACCTCACAAAGTGAATAAACACGCTGGTAGGTTAATCGAATCCTGTCTAAATTGGCCCTAGTATATTATGTACATTATGGACCTCACTATTTGAACATTTTAAATATTTACAAGCATTGCACCTATAAACTTTGATTTTTTTTTAGTTCATATAGTGCACCCTTCAATTCTATCAAGACCATATACCTAACCTGTGCCATTTTGACAACTTCATACTCTCTATGTCCCCTCAACGCCAAAGGCTAAAAGTCTATTCAAACGTTCCCTCTTATGGCGGGGGGCCATTTCCCAATGCAGGGACATATTATGTGTTCAAGAAACATAGTTCTCCTTGAATAACTCGCCTCAATGCTCCCACAAGCTTTTCCCTCACATCTACCATTCCCAAGAAAATAAAAACGTAAGAGGGGTTATGATTGCAGTCCGCTCCTCAGAGTGCCCCTCTGGCAGGTTCTTAATACTTTCGGCTTCTTTCAACAATAGGCCCTTGATAATAGTTAATATATACGCACCAAATACCCACCAAAAATCTTTCTACAAAACTATCATGCACAAAATACAACATAACCCCAAAGACCAAATCATACTGTGCAGTGATTTTAACAAAGCGATTGATCCTTCCCTGGGCACATCCAGCTCAACGCAAAGCGAATGCCCCGTACACACGTTCGGACTTTCCGACAACAAAACTGTGGAATATTGTTCGAAGGTTGATGGCTCCAACTTGTCTTGCATACACATAGTCACACAAATGTTGGCCAACAATTACATTCGTGGGAACGTGGTGACGTACAAGATGTACGACGAACCGGGAAAAAGGAAGTTCAATAGCCAGTGCGGTTCCTTCTACTTGATTCCGAGGATGCGCACACATTTGTGCGTCGGACCTGTGTACACATGATCGGAAATTCTGACAACAATGTTTTGTTGGCGGAAAATTAGAGAACCAGCTAGTTTTGTTGGCGGAAAGTCTGACAACAAATGTTCGATGGAGCATACACATGGTCGGACTTTCAGCCAACAAGCTAACATCCAACATTTCTTGTCGGAAAATCCGATCGTCAAAAGACCTATTTAAGGATCGATCTGTTCCTAACCTCCAAAGTGCTGCTACAGAATGTCTCCACCTCCTACATTGGAGTGATTTAGTGGTCTGACCACGCACCTGTATCCATCACCCTCTTCTCTACTTCTCCTAGTACACCACATAAATTGTGGCGATTGAATACCACCCTGCTCAATTAGTGACTACTTTAACCTCGATTTTGGCTCTGTTGCTAAATTTACCACTCTCTGGAATGCCCACAAATCTGTCATTTGGGGTGACTATTGAAGTTGGGGGCACAAGAGAAGAAAAAACTCAGTGAAACCATTAACACATTCCTGGACAACATGAAATCCTTAGAAGCACGCCATAAGTTGGCCCCTTCAGATACTATCCTTACTGAACTCCATGAACTTCGGACTGAATTCAGCTCCTACTTACAAAACGGTTTTGATTTTTACCTGAAAAAACTTAGACTTACATGGTACTCCAAGAGTATTAAAGTGGGCAAAGTCCTAGCTCAACAATATAAACGCAGGGCAGCACAGTCCAAAATCCAATATCTCCTAGACTCCCAAGGCTATAGACTCAACCCAAAGGACATTGCTAAATGTTTTGGCACATTCTACTCCAAACTATTTAACCTACACCTCTCCTCTACAGAACATAAACCTATTCAATCATCAATACAAGATTTCCTTTCTCCTTTGCACCGCCCTTCTCTGACTCACACGCAGTTAGAAGCTCTGGCGCAACCCTTCTCACACCAGGAACTCCTAGCTGCTATTAGGGTCCTCCCTTTGCATAAAGCCCCAGGGCCAGACGGCTTCAGTAATGAATACTACAAAACATACACTGAGCAACACGTACCCCATCTCTGTAACTCCCTTTAACAGATTCTTAGCCACTGGTGATATCCCATCGGAGTTTCCTTGAAGCTGTCATTAATAAACCTGGCAAGTACCCTCATGATCCAGCCAATTATTGTTCCATCTCTCTCCTCAATACAGACCTTAAACTGTACGCCAAATTATTAGCAACTCGTCTTGCTCAGCACATGCCTCAACTGGTATACCCAGACCAGGTGGGAATTATTCCTCACCATCAGGCCTCAGACAGAACCCGACCTTTTGAAGACCTCATTCATTGGGTAGAACACTTCCAAACACCAAATTTCACTTGATACAGAGAAGGCGTTTGATAGGGTGCACTGGGAGTATCTGGAAGCAGTACTGAAGAAATTTGGCATTGAGGGAAATTTTTTTACAAGCCATACTGGGACTTTACTCCACCCCCCAGTGCCAGGGTTTGGACCACAGGCCTCCTCTCAGACTCATTCCCCATCACCAGTGGCACCCCTGATTTTTGCCCTGGTTATTGAGCCCCTAGCCCAAGCAATTCGTGCCAACCCTCTCATTTCTGGAATATTGGTAGTAAATACTCCCCACAAAATTGGTCTATACGTGGACGATATCATCATATCCCCTACAAACCCATTACATTCTATGCCCCCCCCCCCCCCAATGCCAAATCCTGGAGAACTTTAGTGCGGTCTCCTTGTATAAGCTAAATCACTCTAAATTATCCATAATTGGAATCTCCCTGTCATCTTTACTCAAAACCAATATATCCAAAATGCCCTTCTTCTCTTCAGCACTCAACTCTTCCATGACATGCCTGAGTATTCCACTTAACTCTCCATCCTCTATGCTTTTGCGCACAAATCTCACCATTAAAGCTTCCTGGGCCGGATACATAGCTTTGGCCAAGATGTTCCTCCTCCCACATGTCCTATACTTCTTCAGGACTTTGCCTTTATCAATTCTATCAGCTAAAATTCAACAAACTCTCAATACCTTCATATGGGCAGCTCGTCAACCTCGACTAAAGTCCTCACTATTACGTACTCCTACTGTCTTTGCTGGTCTTGGAACACCCAACATCAAATAGTATTACAAGGCAATCATCCTAGACTAAGCAAAACAATCGTGTGCCCCACTCTCCACTGACTCATAGCTCCAAATTGAAGCTGTAACGATATCACGTACTGGACATGAAACGCTGTGGCTAGTTGCCATGTTGGAATGCAGCCATGACAGCATGGCTAACCATGTAACATTACAGAAAACTCTGAATTCCCTCCTCCCTCCTCCCTCTCCTTGTTTTAGGAATTCAAAGCTTTTAAAAGTTCAAAAGGAACAAAAGGTTATCTCAGCAGTGGAAGCAGACCCCGGCTGGGTCAGTAAACATGGCTCATGTCTCCTGGCAGGATATTCAGGCCTGTTGTAAAACTGTCACCCTCTCCATTCAGAGAACCAACAGATATCGGTCGTAAATACCTAAAACCACATAAGCGTGCAGACAGTTAGTTTGGTCCTGAAACTCCAGCATGTTTCATAAAGTCCAAAGTAATAACAGCATAGCCATAATGTGGACATATTTAGTTTCCTCAGATAAATTGTAACATTTCAAGTCCCTATGTCAGGTCATATGGGAAGCCACTGGGGCCCCTTATTCCTCCTAGGTAACCCGGAACTCGGAAATCTGTCATGTGTGTACTTGTTTTGAAGCAAATATCACGCTGATCACTAAAACGAATACCTGCAGGCTATAAACAGTAGAGAGGCAGAGATATGCATATGTATCACAAAGTGTACCTGGGACAGGGTCATGAGTGTAGACACCTCCCAGCAACCAACCCCTAAACAAGATGACCAGACGATTGGTCACTGGTCGCTGTCAACACCCCTTTTGATTTGACAGAAAAGAGGAGATGCCAAGACAATGGGCAGTTCTTCTTTTACCATCCAAGCAGGAAGATCTGCCAAGTTTGAGAATCGATTACCTTTGCTTATCGATCGAACTCTGATCAACCCTCGGACATTAATTGCAAGTATTCTTCCTTCTCAATTCTACCTTATTTCTTTGTGGCTGTATATTGTCTTTATCTTTTGAAACATCCTTTTTCTGTAAATGTTTTATTTGCATCAACTTTGACCTTTTCATAATAAACCCTTATGTTGAAAAGTGTTAACCTTGTCTCTAAAGCTCTTAATGCAAGCTATAAACGAACCTGCCTCTTAGAAGGGCGCTACTGTTGTAGAATAAGGCTTCTGAGCAGACCTGTCTGTGGTGGCAGTGTGTGTTGTAGACACTTATTCTAAAATTATAATTGGTATTGCTAAACTTACGAGTCCCCCCGGCTCGGTCTTTTAAAACGGGGGTGGTGGCAGTTAAAGGGTTAATTGTGTAATTAGCCAAGTGACAATCGCTCTCAGGCTGCTCGCACATAGATTGTGGTCCCGCAAGCTGGAAAATCTTTGTGCTGGGCGCTGCTGAGTGTGGCATTGTTACATAAGTGACAGCGTGGTGTAAGGTTGGCCGCTCCTTCGTCGCAAGTTAGCGAGCAGGGCAGGGATCTGACACCCGCGTTCGTCATAGAAGCTACAGCAATTTCTCTACCCCCCCCATCTACTATTAACAGCAATTTGGATGGACTTTCATACATCCCGCTCCTTTTTACCCTCTGTCAATGCCACAGTCGCAACCTGGAAAACTATATGACAAACCTATCATGGGATCCACATAAATGCCCTGCAGACCCTTCCACTCCGCTCTCTCTCCAACTACTATCACCAAACTTACCACTACAGCATTGGTCTACAGCAGGGATTCGAGAGGTCTGTGAGCCCACCTGATCTGGTAAGGGTACCTTCACCACTTCATATCTATATACCCAAAGAATAGATTGTTTTAGAGAAGATTGATCCAGCTTGAAAGCATATTCGATCGTGACCCCTCGGGAGCCTCCAGGGACTACACCATCAGTGTCTTATACCAGTCTGTGGTCTCTTGATGGGACCTTACATCTAATCCATTGATATATTTGTCTTTGGACTAATACAGGACTTCTCGCAGTAATAGCGGTGGTTCTCCACCTTTTATGTCATGGATTATAACCATACACCTCTGTATAGATGGTAACTTGGCTGACCACAGATCCGAGAAGCTTTCCCTCAGAGGATAGTGTTTGAATATGCTGGCAATTTTCTATGCAATTTTCTTTTAACTCTGTATTTTTTCTCATTTTTATTGCAATTATATGTCTCACGATTTATGACATTGCACATCTAAGTCGAAAATCACAATCATCTGGGATTAGACTATACATTTGTATCACCACTTAACCGCAGTTCACTGCCTCTGTTCTCAAAACATTTATATTTATATTTATGACATTTGCACAAAAACGCATAGCACAAGTGTTTTTAAATCTGATAACTATATTCCTTATAAGAAATTATTTGGGGTCTATTTTCAACTTGATTGCATGGGTCACTGTTTAGTTGTTCCCTTTTACACTCTATACCACAAACTACATCTTGAAAACATCCAGCAACTCTCGGCCTCATACAACCTCCCTAGTAAGGACTTCTATATTTACCTCAGGATTCGTCATATTATTTCCTAAATCTCTTACTGATGAAACTTTATCTAAGGATTTGCTCTCCTTCTGCACTCGACTATCCATCAAAACCAAGGGGATATCCCACATGCATAATCTTCTCTCCCGGCCCTCTTCCACATCTAGATCCTCAAGTATAATATTTTGGGAATCAAAACTGCAATTCTCAATTCCTCCAGATGTCTGGCATTGATCTCTTAGGCTGCCATATGTTTTCTCCAAAAACGTCTTATTGAAACTCTCATGAAAATATACCACAAATTGTATTATACGCCTAACAGACTGGCCCATTTCTTCCCATTTCACTCCTCGAAATGCTGGAGAAATTGCGATGCAATAGGGGACATCTTTCATATTTGGTTGGACTGCCCTGTCATTGTTCCCTTCTGGGAAAATGTTTCTACCCTGATTGCTGATATTACTCTTGTTTCACAGGTGTTGACTCCGCAAATAGCTCGCTTTGGTCTAGACCTTTCTATCTGGCCTATGTTGTGTAAATTTTATGAAGATGTATTTAATATGTATTGTCAAAGTGTCTCCCAGTGTTAGTTCTCCCGCAACCCGCTCTTAAGAGCTGACTGGGGCAGACTGACGCTGGTTGAGATCCGTTGGGTAGTGGAAAACTTCCTGTTGTTTGGAGAGAGGTGTTTGCAGAGTGAGGATATGTCCACCAGCGAAGGGCCCCTGTGCAGTGCACATAACGATCATCTGGGGGGATGTGTTCGCTCTGCAAACACATTGTCGGTTTAGCGGATGTGCGCTCGTGTCACCCCTGTATGCCTGATCAACATATTTATGGTGGCATGAGGGTACACCTGCAGATAAGCTCCCATTAGCAGGAATTGAAGTCATCGTTCATTGGTTGTTGTATAAATTAATTTATCCTGTGTTGACATTTACATCCTGTGTTGTTACATCCTTATTTGGTCATTTCCTGTGTTAACAACACAGGATGTGAATGTCACATCCTTATTTGGTTATTTCCTGTGTTGACATTCACATCCTGTGTTGTTACATCCTTATTTGGTAATTTCCTGCGAGGTCGCATCCTGTGTAGGAGGCGATTGGCTGTTGTAGGCAAGCCTTCCAGTTTGTGACTTCCTGTTTGTGTGTAAATAAAAGAAGCAGTAAACTGCTCGGCGGCAGTCATGCTGATGGATCTGAGAACGTAAGCTATGGTGATGGATATATGGGAAATAGAGCTATAGGTGAGATGCATTATATCATTAGACGAAATGTGAGTATATTAGCACAGGAGATATGGTGTGTGCATAGCGTACAGCCGAATTTCCCTGACACCTACTACATTCCTTCTCATTGTAACGCACATCTTAATAGCAGCATGTGCAACCCGAGCACGGGCTTGGATGGACCCACTTCTACCAACACTATACTCCCTCACCTCTAGAATCAACAATCACTGTTGCATGGAATTTCTATTCGCCAAATCAAGCATGACTGGAGATAAATTCTACAAGTACTGGTCTCCATGGATAGCACACCCCACCAGAAGTATCACCCTTAGTGATTTGTAGTGATGTATCCTTTGACAGCCCCCGCATGGGAGGCCTTACACCTTTCTGGGTCTCAGACCAAACAGAGCCCTAAGCAATATCGCCCCCCCCCCCCATTATACCTTTAGGTATCTACAATACCTTCATAAGTCTACTTCAGAATTTCCCTCTACCACTTTTACTCACTCTGTTTTGCTTACCTCTTCTCCCCCCCCCCCCCCCCGGACTTGACATTTTTCTTATCCAAGGATTGATGTTGTAGTCCTCTCCCTGCTTTAGAGTATGCACTTCATCGTATATAGATCTATGCTTCTTCAGATTCATAAGACATTGTTATAACACTGTACGTTTGTATACACCCATGTTTTGGGTGGATACCTCTACCTCCACTCTAATTTTGTAACCTGGGTTTAACAATTTTTTTTTTGCATAGTTCTCCTTTAAGTAGGCGTGGCAGGGTGTGTGTCCTATGCCTACATAATATTGCTAATAGGTGTCCCTCGTTCCCCTCTCAAAAAGTTGGGAGGTATGCAAAGTTCCTGTCTAAAGGAGTGGGACATGTGGGAAGGGAACATCCTCCTTAAAGCCCTGTCTTCTTTTGTGTCTCCACTGGGGATATGTTTCTTCAATTCCATTGTAGGAAGTAAGCAGAACCACAAAGCATACAACTATTGGCCAAAAAAGAAAAAAAACTGTTTTGGTTCAACTGTTAACGTCTTGTTGCCCACATAACGCATATATGCAGCAGAAAAGAGGGGAGGATTTAACATCCACACACCTCACAAATGTGTCCATAGATGGTGAGGTTTCTGTGCAGAGAGAGTGCTGACTGCAGGCTCCAAGCATAGTAACCGAGCTTTCATATACTGCTCCTGGTCTCTAATAATAATTGGGAACCAGGAGGACGGACTCCCAATCATGCGACCACTGGGACAGCTAATCAGTCCATTCTGCCCCCTGGCGTAAAGACTCACTTAAAGAGTCTGGTCAGGAAGGGGTTAACTCTGAACACCTGTCTGCATTGAATAATCAATTATGGTGCTCTCCATACATTCATGAATTACTCCTCATTCAGATGGTTATTATTTATATATTAACATAAACAAATAAGGTCTGTAATAGTTCTACAGGCCAACAGCGTGCAAGAATCTTAACAATCACCTACAAGGCATCTGTTTTGTGCAGTGTTCAGGAGACAGGGTATTAAAAAAAACTATCTATATGGTACAGGGTCCCTACAACTCTCCATAATTGATTTCCACAGCGTTTGCCAATGTGCTTGAGGTGCCAGGAGGAGGAGGGCACCATGCTCCATGTCCTCTGTCGTGCTAGAGGCTACAGAATTTCTGGTCTCAAGTCAAACACTGGATTTTCAAATTTACAGATATTGAGATGCCTGATGATCCGGCTGTGTTTCTCTTACACTTGACAATGAAATGCTATAAACGCTCTCTCCTACTATACCTCCTTAACACCACAAAGGCATGCATACCCACCTGCTGGAAACAAAATGTCTGCCTCCACTCTAAAACAGTGGTTTGCATGGATTTCCAAAATCAGAAAATTGGATGCCCTCTGCCAATCACACGGAAGAATGCTTTAATAAAATTTGGCTGTACTGGATTATGTTTACGCGTTCCACCGAGTATAACAGGTTGATGGCCTCCCAGGCCATACCATGGTCTCTAATTTAAATGGTGCCTGTCCTGTATCAGTCCCCTCCTTCCCCCCTGCCCTTTTCTCATTTTTCCCCCCGGACACCCTCCTATGTCCACAACACTTCTACCCCCCCCCCCCCCCTTTTTTTGTGTTTTGTTTTGTTTTACTGACACTGGGCCAGATTTAGCTAACCTGTGGGAGCACTGGAGACACGGTTGCAGCATGTTCTTCTAGTAGCTTTTATCAGATCATTTCAATACTGTACTATTCTAAACACCATGACCAGGTTATGTAGTATGCTCACAGTCTAAGTTTTTTTGCCTGCATACAGTATACTGTATCCTGCCTTCTGAGTCTGTTGTGGATGCTTTCTACAATATCGTTCTCTCATAACGCGTTTGTTTTTTTTTGTGTCATTTTTTGCCAAATTTTTTAAATACAGAATAAAAAATAAAATATAAAAAAAATAAAACGTCTATAAACAAGTAACCTGCAAGCAATGGTTGCAATGGGCACACAACTACTACTTATATATTTTTAAGTAATGTGATTATTCTTGTAAATACCGTTTTATAACATTTGAAGAAAATTACTTGGTGCGTAGTTTCTCAAAGCCTTTATCTGCTGAAAACTTGAGAACTTGAGAAGAATAAAAGTTGTAATTTCTTGCAGTACACAGTGCCAAGTGTAAAGTATACTTACGGTAGGTGTAGTGGGATCTGTTTTAAAGTCCCCCCCACCCTGAAAGGAGGCTATAAAATCTGGGCAGCATGCATGTAAATGAGACCAAGCAACCTTTGTGCTGAGTTCAGGGCCATAGTTCTGAATGCATTTAGATTTCCTGCCAGTAACCGCACTTCCCTGGGAATATCATAAAGCCACATCTCAGAGAAGGTGACTTAATTTGTATAGTGGTGACCTGAACTTTATAATTTTCTCTAGGGATGAAGGAGCACAAATATGGACGAAAACTGCTGAGTACAGAGCATGACTGTAGAACTGACAGGAAATTGAAATTGGCTTTACGTATATTTTCTGCTTTCTATATGTATCATTAATATTTTTGTAACCTTATTTTTCTCCAACTGGCTCCTGTTTGCCAAAGCATAGGATTTAGGCTACAAGAACAACAAAGAGGGTACAAACGCCTAGTACATTATCTTCAGAAAAAGCAAAAAAGTATAGGTATTATAAATCAGAGGAAGGGGACCAAACCCCCAAAACGCCTCTGCCGATATTGTCATCCACGCAATTCGTTGAGGTTGGAGAGCAGACTTCTGGATTCTGTGTTTTAGGTTATGCTCCCTATCTTTCTTTGCTTGTGAGTATAATTCATATTTTCTTTCCTTCAATTAAATGCTGAAAATAAAGCACTAGGCGTTTGTGCCCTCTTTGTTGTTTATACAGTGCTGGATTCCTCCGATCTATTGGAGGGATGCACCACTTGAACCTTTTAGCCTTAGTTGCACTGTGGCCTTGATAATACTTGTTTTCAATGGCAGGTGTCCCTACAGTTTCTGAGCACTGAAGTGTCAAGTTTGCATTATGGGAGTATAGGATTTGTGCTGAGGTGAGCTGCGTCCCTCAAGATTTGGGTCTTGCATCTACAGGACCAGTGGCATCAGCAGGGTGGACCCTATAATGATGCACTGAAAGCTATCCCAACCACCACAGTGCACATAGCCACAAGGATAAAATGTAAGTGTTTGCACTCCCGGATCAGACAGGCTAGATCCGACCCTGGTAACATACATAGTGCAGGGGTCAGGTGTGCAATGTACACAGTGTGGGGGTCAAGCGTAGGTAATGCACAAACTGCAGGAGTCAGGTGTATGTAACCAACATACCTTAGGATTCAGAACTATATACAGCCAAGCTCATAGCACCCCCTTTTATTCTTTTCACCAGCACCCTCTTTTAAATAGCACAGAAGTACCACCTATGCACATACATACACACAGTACATAAACATTACATACCCACTGCATACCTGTTGCATATAATGCACTTCACCAGGACATGCTATGTCCAAAGAAATGCAGCACAATCCAAAATAGGTGAAAGCAGCTTCTAAACTGTTATGTGTCTTGCTCCATTACAGTCAATGTGAGCTACATTTGAAGTGCCTTTGGAATCCACTGTAGAAGTTTAAAAGAAAACAGCAATGCTTATGAATAAACCCAGTCAAGGTGAAATGCAACAGGGGGGCATGGCTTAAGTCTGGACTATGGTGTGACTTCATAGAGCGCAGCTTAATTTTCTGTCTTGTTGGTTATTTGGAATGCATGTCAAATTAAGGAAAACAATGCCCATGTGCATGAGCCCCAAACATAAGCATATCTTAACGCCCAACTCCATTATAAGGAGTCCAACTCCAACTCCCAATAAGGCAAAATCTACTCTTGAACTACCCACCCCTTAAGAATTAATATTTACCATACTCATGTTGGCTCCCTCAAACTGTGCAATCACTCCCAAAAAGCCTGCTCTCTAAGGTGCTCCCCGCTGCGGTCACATGCCTGCCCCCTCACCCTATAAAACAGGGTTATTATCCCTGAATTGTAAGTAATAATGCAGAGGGACCCCCCACAGCCTGGAGCACCAGGGGAGAAAAGGCGAGCAGCGGCACTTGATGGAGTGGGGTGTAAAGTAAGTAATGCAGCCTCTTCAGCTCCACCTAGACCTAACAAGCATTTTACTTTTGAAGTGCATGGAAGGTCCCACTGCGAAGGAAGATTTTGTTTAATTCCTAGAGTTGGGCTTTAAATTTGACCTTCTCATGGGGGAATAGGGGTTTCAAAAACTGCTACTCTACCTGTAGAGTGGTAACGTTAAAGGCCAATTTAACCCTTAGCTTAAATCATATTCTAAAGCAGCCATAGCCTGAGTAGAAAATCCTGCCCCCTGCCACCAGTTGCAGAGTAAAACCCTTGCTCTGGGGTCATATAGTACTCTATGTATATGTATATATATATAAATATATATATATATATATAATGTATATACTCAGGCTGTGACTTCTTTATAAAGACAACGATCTGTAAGACATTAAACACCTTTTATTTTGATGCACCTGGAATGTTTTTACCAGATTTAAACCAAGGGTTCAATTGGTCCTTAACCACTTGACGACAAGTGACGTACTGGTGGTTATACTGGGATGATCCTGGTATTGTTTTTTGAGCCGATGGTTAGCTCTCTTTTAAAAGTAATCCTAGCGGCTAACTAGCGACTGGATTTCTTTTACAAGCAGCGTAATAGGGCATGGCTTTACTGGGATCTCGCTTCTGCTGGCTGATCACAGAGGCGAAAAGAGACTCTATGATATAGGAACCCGGAAGCGATGAGCATACATCACTTCCAGTTTCCCCGGATGTAATTGGCACCATTTAAAAAAAATGAAAAGCATTTGATTAGACTGATCTTAGTGTTCAAATGCTTTCAAGGGCAGAGGAGGGATATGGGAGGAGGGACCCCAGATCTCTCTATAAATATTACTCGTCACTGCCTGCTGCTATCACAGGGGATATTTATATTCCCTCTGATAACAAAATAAAAGTGATAAAAAATTTTTTTTTAAAGCAACAGTGTAAAAAAAAAAAATGTTTAAAAAAAGTTTTCCAAGGGCCCCCGTCCCCCCATGCTCCCATCCAAAGGTGAACACATGCATCAGTCCCGCACGCACGCAAACAGTGATTGTCCCTTACGTGTGAGGTATTACCATGAACGTCAGATCATGGGCAGTAATTCTAGCACTAGACCCTCTGTGTACATCTAAAGTGGTAACCTGTAAAGGCTTTTGAAGCATTGCCTATGGATAGTAAAATGTAGTCGTTTGTGGCCATTGCACGGACATGCACACTTTAAATAGTGACATGTTTGGTATCTATTTACTTGAGGGAACATACTCTTTTACATTTTATCAAACAATTGGGTATTATATTGTGTTTTGTGTGCATTAAAAAAAAGTTAAATCTCACTGAGAGAGTCTTGCAGGGCTCCAGGGCTTTTGTTTCAAGTTAATTTACTGCTTATTAAGTTCTTTTTTTGCACCCAAGCAGGGTAGGCTGAGCTGCTCCAAGAACAAGTATACTGTAACTAAGGTAAAAAAACACCTGTCTGGTTTTCATTGTTGTCTTTGTCACCCTTTTTTTTACTCACATTGGAAGAATGTCCACTTACTTCCTCTTGTAGCTATGGGGCAGTAAGTGAAGGGAACTCTCCACCATAGGACATTGATGACTCTCTATTACTCTATCCAAAAAAAAGCCTTGCCTTTAGCTCTACTTTAAATCACTTCAAGGCTTCTGCTGTGAGTTTTGAAGATGCATTGCACCACAATGCCTGTAGTAGAGATTAGAATTGCCTAGCCGAACGTCCCACAATGCATTGCAAATTGCCATCTTTGGCCAAATTCCCTGCACGTCACCTCTGGTCAGGTGGAAGACCTTGGCCAGTGATGGTTTTCAGACAGTCCACACAATAAATAAGGCTGATCTCCAGAGCAACTGATCTAATCATTGTGGTTTGAGTAAACCCAACAATCCTTTTTTTAAGACTACTTTTTTATCTTTTGTTTGTGTCAGCGACAGGTTCTGTTGCTGTGTTGACTACATGGGTAGCACAGTGGATTAGTGGTTAGCACTTCTGACTTGCAGTGCTAGGGTCCCCGTCTCCTATTCCAGTTAGGACACTATAGGGGTTAATTTACTAAAGGCAAATAGACTGTGTACTTTGCAAAGTGCCATTGCTTCAGAGCTTAGTAAAGGTGGTAAAGCTTCACTTTTGCAAAGAAGACGCAATCACGTGTGGGGGAGAGCTCTGATGACTTCCATCATCCTAGCAAAAATGCTTTATTTTCCTTGCATGTGATTGGATAATCTTTGCAAAGTAAATCTTTACCTCATTTACTAAGCCCTGGAGCAATTGCACTTTGCAAAGTGCACAGTCTATGTACTTTTAGTAAATCAACCCCTGTGTTCATGGAGCTTGCACGTTATCCCTGTGCTTTTGTTTGTTTTCTCCCACATCCAAAAGAATGAAGGCATGTTAATTGGCCCTAGTATGTTTATGTGTGCATGAAGGCTATGGACCTTAGATTGTGATCTCCTTGAGGGCAGGGCTCAAGAAATACTGACCTACTTAAACATGATTTTATTTTTTCCACTTTTTTTGCACGTGTAGGGTTTTCCTGGATATACATATCACAACGTTATCAGGGAAAGGGTCTGATATGTATGTTTAGGGGAAACCCTGTGCCATTTTCTTTCGCATAGGGTTCCCCATTAACATTTATATCAGACCTCATCTAGAACAAGGGTCTCATATAAATTAAGGGAATCCTTGGCTGTTTGTTTACAAGCAAAGAGGCCTGGAGCTGTAATTTAGCCTAGATTATAATTGGAGCGATTTGGCATGCCATTTGACATGTCAAATGGCATGCCAATTCGGCAGCTATTGCCGGCAATGGCACCATTCAAGTCGGTGCGGTGCCAATTCCCAAAAGTAGTTCCTATACTACTTTTGGCAACTTGCAGGAACCTGCACAGATGTCTGTCAAATTGCTGCTGAAGTCGGACCTCGGGTTCCTGCCTATAACATGATGTTGCTCTAAGATTCGACTGAGTGCTGTGTCAGGATCATCTTTTTGTCAAGTGTACTAGTGGAGTTCTGCAAGCAAGTGAGCTGGCGGAGCAGAGGAGTGTATATAGACTGTATATACTGTAAGAAAGTTTCCTCAGCAGTTGTTTGAAGTCAAGTGGGCATCCCCCTAATACCCCTACTCCCCATCCAAGTTATATACCCTCAATAAAATACAAAAAAACGAAGTGCTGGACTGTTTTCTGACTCAGGGAGACTGTAGAAATTCAGTGTGCCCGGCTGTGCAGCGTGGGGGATCTCATTTCACTTGCGGCTCATACGTGGGGTGCACTACATTTGTTCGACAATCCCTTGCCTAATAGCCTAGAACATGGCCTACTACTTTCTAAGATTAGGCTCCCATTGCTTTTAACTGAGTTTGAATTTGGCATCTGAGCCTCAGTAAAGTTTGCAGAATGTACCCCAAACTGGACCCAGGCACAGCTTGTCACTAGCCTCCAGTTACACGGGTTATTAGGGGTTCTTGAAAGCTCACTTACTGTTGGCTAGGAATATGCAAATGCTTTATAGTAAGCCCACAAACAAAAGATACCCACTCTTAAGTGCTGGTGTCCACCAATGACATCCAACCCTAAAATTACAGTTGACCATGCATGTCGTTATTTGAAGGATAACCAGTTAAAATGTATTCTATTGTATTTAACCTTGAAATGTATATAGTAGTGTCTAATATTTCCCATGGTGTTCATCCTTTTTCTCTGTCCTTACTGGGATCCAAAATTGGGGGAGTAAAAGGTTTCACCCTGTTCTTTGTGTATCTGGAGCGTGGAAGGGGGGGAGTTTTGCTTCCTCATCTGGAATCCCATGAGGACTAAGGAAAACATGCCACAGAATATTAGCTGCATCTGAATACATTTTAAAGTCAGTACAACAAAATGTTCTTTCTTTGGGAAGGCTGTCTCATTTCTTCAGTAAATTATCCCCTTAAATGCTTTAAAGCATTGCAAGTCAGTTTCACATGCCATAGAGTCAAACACATGCTGTCAAAGCCAAAGCAATAATAGTCTTTATGCCTGGTGTGCTGGGATGGTAGCTTCAGCTAGCTTTTTTGTTATTCATATATTTTCTGATAAAAAAAAAAAAAGGAAAAAAGAATACAAATATGTCTCCAAGTGTGTAGACAATAAAAAAAAAACTATGACCACAATAGGCAATCAGCATATTTTCCATCTGGTGAATGTACTAGATACAGGGGACTGGTGAACATGCAGGTAATGTAAATTTAATTTAGTTATGAATTAATTCAGTTATCAGCACCTTGCTCCATTATTGATTTTTGGAGAAAGTTAAGGCAAACTATGTTGTAACATCTCTCCAGTAGATGCGAGGCAAATGTGTGGATGTAACGCCATATTTTAAAGCACAATAATACATTACTTGGATGATTTTCAAAAAAACTTGGGTACTGTCAATATATTACTGGTATTTGCACACATGAGCCCACAACTATTCCTCCACATAACAGTTAGTTGTACTGCTTCCTGCATATAACATTACTGCTTAAGGTTCACGTTCTTGCTGGTTTGCGGCCTGCGTTTGCGCAGGCACGGCAGGCCCATTCATTTGAATCAGGAAAAGGTTCCTGCAGGATTTTAAAAATGTAGCGGCCAGGAAATCGCATTGTGCTTTTGCACCATGTGATTTCCCTGTGGTTCCCGCAAACGTGCTGTGCTTTTAGATGTGTGGGATGTCATCAACAATGAATGCGTTTTTAAAGAGCAGTGCGTTTTGACTGCAGGTGGTTGCGATTCCCACACTCGCAACCACCCGTAATAGTGTGAACCTAGGCGTTTCACCCAAAATAGGCCAAAAGAGGACCTCTGCAACTATGAGTGCCTTTGGTAAAACGTGTTAGTGTGAGCAGTCCGCAGGTACTGTCATTTTGGTTCTGTGGAATAACATTTTGTTGTACTGAGCGATGTCATTGGAGTGCCGCTGTGTCTTCTCTTCACGCATTATTAAATTGACAGTCACAGAATGAGGACTTAAGTAAAACATGGGGGCTAGGCAGCATAAGGACACACCAAAAAAAATAAATAGACAGGCATGTACAATAAAGAAATCCTTGACATCTGAGAGTTTACAGGTACAAAAATCATTGGATGCTAGAAAGCATATGGAATTAAAAAATATTGACTGCTAAGTAGCATATGGGAACAAAAATCACTAGAAGCCAGGCACAAGTTCTTCATAACTATAGTAGTGCGACAGACTGAGATGTCCGCTTGATAGAAATATTCCTGCTTACATCTCTATTAACCGGTCAAGCTGATAAAGCTTCACAATTTGGCTGTTAAATCATTAACTGTGACCGCATTCAACCTTGGTTTTAGGAATGTAGAAAAAACACTATTGATGTTCACCTTTATTATTAGAGCCATGCACCGTTTTAGACTCATGTAGGGAAAAGGCTACAATTACCCAATTTATTAAAGGTAAAATGCCTACAGTTAAATGACTCTTACCTGGATAAGATACTGGGAACAGAGGTTCAAGAGCTCAAGTAATTGCAAGTGACTACCAGCAGCCAGTACGTCTTGAATTGCTCCAGGTTCCAGAAGAATCTAATAAATAAGCAAATACAGTTAAAAACAAAGCATTTTGCCACTGAATATCAGTGCTACATTTTGAGGGCCTCCTTCAAATAATTACTGTGAGTTCATATACAAAATGTTAAAATGAATACAATATAAATTTAATAAAATCTATTAAACCTATTAAAAAGTTTGAAGTCAATGATGTGGTCTGAAGTAGAACTTTTGTGTGTTTGTTTTCTTCCAAAGGGGAATGGACTGACGTCTTTTTTTTTTTGTTTTCTAATCAGGTGATAGATGGATGGATAGAGAGATAAGATAGATAAGACAGATAAATAAGATAGATCAATAAGATAGATAGAGCACAATTTGGCTAGGGTGAGTAGCATGTGCGTGTAGCATATAGTATGCCCAACACTGCTGTCTTTATCTATAGTATATTAGTAATAACTATTCTAATAATAATGCAATAATTTAATAACTGCAATAATATTAAAATGCCATTTAATACTGTATTAGTTCATCTGGAACAGCTGACTATTTCCAGTTCAGTTCTATTATAATGTATTTCTTATTATCTGACATAATAATAATGATAATAATAATAATAATAAATAATAATAATAGTAATGTTTTGTGATACTCTGCTTTGAAGAGTATAGGCTTGACTGACTGCTAGCCACTGAAGAACTGTGCTGGTAGTAAGTATTAATGTGTTCTCTCCCAGAATCCTGACCTCTTTTCTCACAAAGACACAGTCAGCAGCATGAAGCCTTTATTCAATTATTCTGATTCTAAACTGAAATGAGAAGAACTGCAATGAAGTGAACCTGTGTTCACTGTAAACATTTAATCAGTTTGTATTTACTTCACCTCATATCACACTAATAAATTAGGCTCAGAAAAGCACTGCTAAACATGTTTGGGATATTTACTTATATAGTAACAAAATATACATTTTTCAAGTGTATCATATTAATAATAATAATGAATAATATTACTTGCCTTATTAGTAATATATAAAATTGTACTTGTGAATAGGTGCCTGTAATCTGTATATTAACCACTAGATGGCCCCATAGGCTAACAAATAAAATTACCAATGCTACTTCTGGCGAAAGGGAAATGCATGAAATGTGGATATACTGAAGACACAGTCCTAAATAATTCACCATATCCCACCATCATTTTCACTTTCATTACTCTAGAAAATATGAAAGAGGGGAATAAAATGCACCTACCAAATACTTAAGACCAAAGTTCCAGTCTTTATTTATGTGACTTTTACATTTTATGGGCCGATTTACCCAGTTGCATTGTTCTGAATGGCACCTCAAAGCACTTACAGTGCCTTGAAAAAGTATTAATACCCCTTGAAATTTTCCACATCTTTTCATGTTATAACCAAAAACGCAAATGTATTTTATGTGATAGACCAACACAGAGTGGCACATAATTGTAAAGTGGAAGGAAAATCATAAATGGTTTTCAACATTTTTACAAATAAATATGTGAAAAGTGTGGCATGCATTTGTATTCAGCCCCCCTAAGTCAATATTTTCGCTGCACGTTTTTTTGGGTATGTCTCTACCAGCTTTGCACATCTAGAAAGTAAAATTTTTGCCAATTCTTCATTGCAAAATAGCTCAAGTTCTGTCAGATTGGATGGAGAGTGTCTGTGAACAGCAATTTTCAAGTCTTGCCACAGATACTCAATTGGATTTAGGTCTGGACTGTGACTGGGCCACTCTAACACATGAATATGCTTTTATCTAAACCATTCCATTGTAGCTCTGGTTGTATGTTTAGGTCATTGTTCTGTTGGAAGGTGATCCTCCGCCCCAGTCTCAAGTCTTTTGCAGACTCTAACAGGTTTTCTTCTAAGATTGCCTTGTATTTGGCTCCATCCATCTTCCCAACAACTTTGACCAGCTTCCCTGTCCCTGCTGAAGAAAAGCATCCCCACAACATGATGCTGCCACTGCCATGTTTCAGGGTGGGAATGGTGTGTTCAGGGTGATGTACAGTGTTAGTTTTGCTTTTAGGCCAAAAAGTAAAATGTTGGTCTCATCTGACCAGAGCACCTTCTTCCACATGTTTGCTGTGTGCCCCACATGGCTTTTTGCTAACTGCAAATGGGACTTCTTATGGCTTTCTTTCAAGAATGGCTTTCTTCTTGCAACTCTTCCATAAAGGCCAGATTTGTGGAGTGCATGACTATTAGTTGTCCTGTGGACAGATTCTCCCACCTGAGCTGTGGATCTCTGCAGCTACTCCAGAGTTACCATGGGCCTCTTGGCTGCTTCTCTGATTAATGCTCTCCTTGCCTGGCCTGTCAGTTTAGGTAGAAGGCCATGTCTTGGTAGGTTTGCAGTTGTGCCATACACTTTTCATTGTGGGATGATGGCTTGAACAGTGCTCCATGAGATTTTCAAAGCTTGGGATATTTTTTTATAACCTAACTCAGCTTTAAACTTCTCCACAACTTTATTCCTGACCTGTCTGGTGTGTTCCTTTGCCTTTGTGATGCTGTTTGTTCACTAAGGTTCTTTGACAAACCTACAAGGACATCACTGAACAGCTGTATTTATACTGAGATTAAATTACACACAGGTGGACTCTATTTACTAATTAGGTAACGCCTGAAGGCTTTTGGTTCCACTAGATTTTATTTAGGGGTATCAGAGTAAAGGGGGCTGAATACAAATGCATTTGAATGAATCCATTTTTGGTTGAAACGTGACAAATAATTTGGAAAATCCAAGGGGTCTGAATACTTTTTCAAGGCACTGCACATAGCAGTACACCACAATGCATTCTGCTTTAGAAAGCCCATTCAAATAAGTATGCTGTCTTACCACAAAAGCATGTTAATGCACAGCATATCACACATTAACACACAGCAAAGGTGATGATGGCTCCTAAATGCTTGCTTCTTTAATAACCATGTTGCATTAAATATAGAGATGTGTAGATTTATCTCTACATCTAATACAATCAAGAAAACATAAAAGAAAATGCATGCAACCATGTGAAAGTCAAATCGACAATGACTTTAGGGTAAACACTGAAATAACCTAAAATATGTACCCACTGAAATTACACTACACTTTTCCTTTAATTAGTACGGTATATACTGTATCAATTTTTTTCCCCCCAATAAATAGGCTTCTATTTTATGTTTGTATTTGTTGGTCAAAAAGCAGACATCAATTTTCCTGATCTAATTTGTTCTTGTATTTCCTGTCTTTGTATGCACAGCTTATTAAATTGCTATGAAATTGACCAGCAAATCCAATCCAGGTCAATCAAATATGACCAGATTAATCTTTTTTTTAGAAAAAGTCCCCCTAATCTTGTCTAGCACTAAAGATACATCTTTTTTTGCCTGTGTGCAAGGGTTTCAAACATGAATTTAATACAAAAAATATATGAATATGTGAGTTTTTATTTATTTTTACATTTATTCATATTTTCGGCATACACATTTTCTACCACTGCTGATTCCCTATGCCATTCAATTTTAGGATTGTGCTTACAGTGAATCTAAAGCCAAAACTTCTCTTTTGCTGTATTGCATAGGTTACAAAATGGTTAAAGTGTTACTAAACCCAGGACCCTGCATTCACTATATCTGGTCTCCCACAGTACACAGAATATGGAAATGCAATTATTTTAGTAAATATAAACTGCTAAATACCTTTTCTCATTAGCAGTTAGAGCAGTCTTTTGGCTTCTATCAGTGTCCAGCCAAGCACTGGTTAAAGCTTTGTAGGAGGGGTTTTCTGACTGTCCTATGAGACTGCAAGACCCCCAACCTTCTGTCATGACAGTGCCGATTGGCCCTGTGCTGATCACATGCACCCTCCCAATAAAAATAAAAAAACACCTACCTAGCAATACACACCAAAACTGAGCATGTGCAACCTGACTCCATAGACTCTGTGTTATCAGGAAATTATTAGGGGACAATGGAAGGAGGGCCAGAGAAGCCAGGATCAAACAGCCTTTTTTACACAATGGAGAGGATTAACCCCTTAGGTTCCGCAGTGAGTATAAAAAGCATGCTTTACTGCATATACAGGCTGATTTTACTGTTGTGGGTTTAGTAACACTTTAAGTCAGGTTATTTATTTTATTTTTTCTGTCATGGAGGGGAGATTTCACTTAACTTCGCTTCCAGAGATACAACAGGAAGCGAAAGGAAATCTCTGCAAAGCAATGGGAAATCCCCTCTTAGACAGTTGTTACCACAACAAGTGCCCCATTGAAAGATTTGCCCTCACCTTGTTACTGTCAGACTGAAAAATGTTGAACTTTATTTTACTTTCTGTACATAAGACAATGGTCTCCAGGACACATGGAAAAGGAAAAGCTCCCAAATTGAAAAACAGCAATAAAGCCTGACGGGCTTACAATCCTCACATGTTTTGGCATTACATGCATTTTAAAGTGGATATATTTTTACAATTCCAGTAATTCCATTTTGGTTTTGCTATGGTTTATAACAAAGGTGGTGAAGCTTGTACAAATTCCTTTACTCTGAACAATGTGATTTTTAAAATACAGCTACATGGTCTCTAAGCATTTACAGCGATCTGCTAGATGATACTGTATACAGTACCTGCCCAGTGTAGGCGAAATCCAGGGCCTGCTTTAATCCAAGGCTGGTCACACCATGCAAGTTAACTTCATCGGCTTCACTTTCCACCATGCACAGACTGAACATTGCCTGGATAAAGAAGGGACCCCAATAAACCATTTCATAAATGACATGACAAGAAATATGCAGCCAAATAACTTTTTCCAGGTGAGCTTTGTCTAGGTTGGTTGTTTTTTGTGAACTCAAAAAGACCAAATTCTGTCTATTTTGCTGTTATTTTATAAACCGTGCACAGTGTGTTTTTTTTTTTATAATTATTTTGCCTTAAAGGGGGTGTATAGTGCTCTTGCACAAATGTTCTCCTTGTTATGTTCAATTATAGAAATGTAATGTTTCTTCATGCAAATAATAAATATTACATAGAAACATTTCAGATTTTATACTTCCAGCCAGCAAGCAGTGTATGCAAAGCAGCAAAGCCATTGAAGCACCTAATAAGTGTATGAGCAGTGCAGGACTTTCTTATTAAAAAGCCCAATATCCTCTGCAAAAGCTGTATAATGGAAGCAGCTAGAATTTAATGTTTATTTGTAAATTAAAAAAAAAAAAAAAGTATAGAAATATTCAAAAACTTATATTAAACATGGTTGTAAATTGGTAAACTTTAGATATTAAAATAAAACAGATCTAAAAAAAGGACCACCTAAGTACCAGTGTTAATTTTAGTCTTAGGACTAAAATGGCATTTTAGTTTTAGTCCCATTTTAGTCTTCTGCAATTGTTTTAGCTTTAGTCGCATTTAGTCGACTAAGTCTCCAGTACATTTTAGTCAACTAAAATGTCCTACGTTTTAGTCGACTAAAATTTCCAGTACATTTCAGTAATTGCAATTTAGTTTTAGTTATAGTCTTTTGACTAAAATGGAATTTTAGTTTAAGTCTCATTTTAGTCTTAGGACTAAAATGGCATTTTAGTTTTAGTCTCATTTTAGTCTTTTGACTAAAATGGCTTTTAGTTTTAGTCGTATTTTAGTCATCTCAGTTGTTTTAGTGTTTGTCGTATTTTAGTCGACTAAAATAGTATTCATTTAGTCGACTAAAATGTTTTAGTCGTTTTAGTCGACTAGATTACCACATAAGAAGATTTGAAACTACATTAAGAAAGAAATATTATTCTAACCTCTAGACTTTACAGGTACAAATAGAGACAACAATAGTTTAAAAGCATATACAATGTTTTATTTCCAAAATATCATTCAAAAATATTATATGGAACGATATCAAACCCAAAATGCCACATTTACCATCACGCATGTATGTATACAGTTATTAAAGACAGAATTTTTTTTCATGAAAAATAACAAAACATGTCATACTTGTGTAATGGTTTTGCACAGAGCAACCCCGATCCTCCTCTGCTCCAGTTCCACGCCCAAGCACTTCTGGCCCCTACCCCCTGCTAAGTGCCCCCAGAGCAAACATCTTGCTGTGGGGGCACCTAAGCAGGCTCACTCCCCAGCCGCTCCTCTGCATGTGCATTCAGAAACAGAGCCGTGGCTTGGCCCCACCCCCTCTCTCTTCTCATTGGCTCACTAGCTGTGATTGACAGCAGTGGAAGCCAATGGCTCCCACTGCTGTCTCAGCCAATGAGGAGGGAGAGTCCCAGAGAGCCACTGCTCCTGTGCACATCGCTAGATCAAGATGGGGCTCAGGTAAGTACTGGGGGGCTGGGGGGCTGCAGCACACAGAAGTTTTTTTTACCTTCATGGTAAACCTTGAGCCTTTACAACCACTTTAACTCTTCTGTGGCAACAGAATGGACACTTAATGCCTGCAATGGCTTACTATAAACTTATAACACTTTTACATAACATCCTGATATGATATCTAAGACAGGGGACAATGCCCTTAGCAGAGTGTCCATTCTTTTTTTCAGCTTAATCGAGAGGGAAAGGGGAAGGTTTACTATAGAGAGAGGTCAGAAAGTCGGCCAAGGCTGTTGAGACTTTGGATCAGGAGTGAGATATCTCTATTGGCGGAGCGAAGGCGGATGGATTTGTGGGCACGAGCTGCTGCATTGAGTTTCCTGGCGAGGATCGCGCGGGCTTTTTTGCACAGGAATAAAATGTATGCTTTTTCCACCGCAGAGCCTTCTCATCTCCGCCAGAGGCCAATAAGTCTAGTTCAGCCATAGTGATATCACAAGCCCTCTTGTTTGCAGGGGTGGGATGGGATCTGCTTTTCTCTGTCATGTTTTTGGGAAGACGCTATCTGTATACAATGACTTTGTATGGTAGCCTTGTGAGCTTCCCATAAGGAAATGGCCGACGACATTTTCCCTGAAAAAGGTTTGGAGGTGGGAGTGGAGAGGAGAGCATCCTGGGATGTAAGGAGTGAGTCGTTCAGCCACCACTGAAAAGTAGCGTGGGTAAGGCCCAAGAGGGTGAGCAAAAAAAATATTGGGTCATGATACGACCAAGCATAGGGGGGAATCAAAATTTTGGGTATATTGGAGATGAAGCATAAGAGAATGAAGACACGGTCAATCCTACAGAAGCTATTATGTGGACTGGAATAGAAGGTAAAGTTGCAGGGGTGAAACTCCCAGCAAGCGACCACCAAATCGTGGGATGGGAGTAGATCCGGGTGCGTATTTCCTATCCACCGATGAATCCAGGGCTATGTTCAAGTCACCCATCAGGATAAGGGTGCCGAAACTATGCTGGGAGACTACTTTGAGGAGGTGGGAGAAGAACTTGTGTTGAAAGCAGTTGGGGGTGTAGTAGGCAACCAAGGTTACGGTCTGGCCATTTAGGGTGCCCTGAAGTAACAGGTATCTACCAGTCGGATCTGCGTTTTCCTTGGTGCATGAGAATGCTAAATCTGAGTGTACATCTATGTGGGATTTTAAGTTGCAATAAATCTGTTTTAAAATGTTATCACACCATTGCAAGTCTCTATTGTCTTTCGCATGCGTTATATATGAGGAGATTGCTGATAGCCAGGAGGAAACAGTGGCTTGTGATCAGGAGGAAGGAGTGACCTTTGTATCAGCATTTAAGTCATAACTAGCCTCCACAGCTGATAATATTATTTATCACAGACTTTTTAAAAGTCGTAAAGTGGTTGTAAACCCTTACAGATCACTTTTTGCTACTTTTTGCTTTTTGCTACAGGTAAGCCTATGATAAGGCTTACCTGTAGCTACCCAGGATATCTCCTAAACCTGCATAGTTTAGGAGATATCCCCTGTATTTGCATGTGCCGACGTCATCGGTACTGTACTGCGCACTGAAGCAAACTGATGCAACGGCACGTATGTGCCGTTGCTTCAGTGAATGTGACGTTACCGGCGGCTCCCTAATATTAATTAGATAACTATTAAACTAATAACTAAATGCATATAACATATATTGTAAAGATAATAAAGTCAATCATAAATTCCAACAGGATATGGAGAAAGAGGTGTGGGTGGTTCAGGGCTAGGCGTTGGGCAGCGTCACCGCTGATTCTGGAGGTGAGTGGCCAAATATAGCGGTGGTCCTTATGTCAATAGTAGTGAGGGTGGGGGCCGGCAATAGAGCTTACAGTTTTGGGCTGGGTCCAAGCTGATGAAACTCAGCAGGCGTCAGAGGTGAATAATGGAAAAAAAATCAAGCCAAAAAGTGAAGAAAAAAAAAGGGGGGGGTCCTCGGAGCCAAACTGGGAGAAGGGGTCCAGCCTCAAGGCAGATGCGCCAGTCAAAGCTGCTTTCTATGGGGGCACCTACCGAAGAAGAATAGCCAAGAGCACTGATGGGGGAGCCCAGGAAAGAAGTATCAGGTCTGCTCTGTGCAAAGCCATTGAACAGAGCAGGTAAGTATGATATGTTTATTATTTTTCTATTATTTAATTAAAAACAAAAACATTGAGGCTTTCACTTTAAAATAATAACTAGTGATCCAGACATTGTCCAGGCATTTCCTTGTATAGGGTGACAAAGCTCTGCCTTGTATCCCATGTGTGTTCCTGTGCTATCACTCTGTGACATGAGCTTCATATATAAATAATGACCCATGTAAAGGTAAATCCCATGTCAATCATATCATTCAGTGATGTAGATCCAGTAACAAGAACTATGAATGACCCCTAACAACCCAGTGCCAAAGTAAACCACCACCATGACAATCTTCTCCTGCCTCTTCTTCTGTCACAAATGACAGGTCCCTGCTGGCTTTTGTAAGTAAAAAAACAGCTGGGGAAACTGGGTAATGTCATTGACCAAATATGTTCCATGATCATATTTGGTTAATGATGTCACCTGGGACCCACCGGCCACTTTGTATACAAACAAAATGAAGCCAGTAGGGAACTGTTATTCTGCAGATGTTTTTTTTGTTTTTACATTTTTAAATGTCACTTTTATAAGACTACATTGTACTGCTGCACAACTTTACTTGCAGGTTTAAGGAATTCCCCCAAGCATGTTAGTTATAGCATGAGTGTATTTTTAATGTTTCCTCTTAAGTCACAAGAAAAGTGCTTAAGAGGAAACCTTCTCCTAGGTGAATTGTATTAAAAAAAAAAAAAAAAAAGTTTTCATTGGTACCTATTTGCAGTACCCAGCTACCCATGTCCTTTTAACCACTTCAGCCCCGGACCAATAGGCAGCAAAAGGACCAGGCCCCTTTTTGCGATTCTGCACTGCGTCGATTTAACTGACAATTGCGCGGTCGTGCGACGTGGCTCCCAAACAAAATTGGCGTCCTTTTTTTCCCACAAATAGAGCTTTCTTTTGGTGGTATTTGATCGCCCCTGCGGTTTTTATTTTTTGCGCTATAAACAAAAATAGAGCGACAATTTTGAAAAAAATGCAACATTTTTTGCTTTTTGCTATAAGAAATATCCCCAAAAAATATATAAAAAAAACTTTTTTTTTTTTTCAGTTTAGGCCGATACATATTTTTGGTAAAAAAAATCGCAATTAGCGATTATTGATTGGTTTGCGCAAAAGTTATAGCGTTTACAAAATAGGGAATAGTTTTATAGCATTTTTATTAATATTTTTTTTTTTTTTACTAGTAATGGCGGCGATCAGCGATATTTTTTGTGACTGCGACATTATGGCGGACACATCGGACATGTTTTACACATTTTTGGGACCATTGTCATTTATACAGCAATCAATGCTATTTAAATGCATTGATTCCTGTATAAATGACAGTTGTAGTGAAAGAGTTAACCACTAGGGGGAGGGGAGGGGTTATGGGCTGTGACGTGTGTGTGTTTTTTTACATTAGGGGGCGGGGCTGACAACATTGATCGGCTTTCCCAATGACCGGGAACAGCCAATCAATGACAGGCAGAGTAGGAAGCGCGGGGAGAGGTTTGTTTACACATACCTCTCCCCGTTCTTCAGCTCCGTGACCCGATCGCGGGACACCAGCAGCGATCGGGTCCGCTGGTCCCGCGGCCGGGGTCACAGAGCTCCCGACCGGGTCGCGAGCGTGCCGCTTGCGCGCGCGCGACCCACGGGCAGGCATTTAAAGGGGACGTACAGGTACGTGCTTTTGCCTGCCCGTGCCATTCGGTAGACGTATATCTACATGAGGCGGTCGGGAAGCGGTTAAAGAAAAAAAGCTTACAAATTTGCCTCAAAAAGGGCCAGAAAAAATAAGATATAGCTCCTCTATACTCCAATAGGGTTCACTGCTATGTTTGGCATTGGAGGATCCTCCTTCAAACCAAACTCAGGCTACTTTTCTCATCACTAATCCTAATTCATGGTTTTTATCAAATGCATAGCATTGAGTGAGCAAAAGATCAGTTTACCCCTCCTTGAGTTTCTTTTATATAAGTTAACAGTTACATGCAAATATCATGTAACTGTTAACTGTAATTTGCATACATTATAATGAGCTGTAAGATTGTTCTATTAGCACTTTGCTTCATATGAATTTATTAAAAATGTGCAACATTCACACATGAGTGGAGGAATTATGGTAAGTGATATTGCCTAATATCTATCAATTAACATTTATAATAGTGATTATCTTACATTAACTCCCACAGTTGCCTGCAAACCAAATCAGGCTCAGAGTAGGATTGCCAGCAACTTGATTTAATTAGGCTTTGAAGCATTACTTAGTGCTCCCACCCTAACATGTTTCAAGCTTTGGGACACGGAATTGGGTAGAACAGGAGAGGAAAACTACAGGCAGGAGGTGGGGTTATTCTTAAACATAGGCCAATGAGGCAGGGAGTTGACATTTACCAAACTAGTATACAGTTACCTATAGCTCTGAGTGGTTAAAGCGGTTCGGCACACATTTCATTTAGTAAATCTCTTTGCCTTCCAAATCAGGCAAAGAGTACTAAATGAAATGTGTTTTTTTTTTTTTTTTCACTTACCTTGTAATTGATGACTTCCGGTCCTCAGTCTCTGCGGGGGTGGGCGGGGTCTGTGCGGGGATCCTCGTCACGCCGCACTGTCTCCTGGGATCTGGTGTCATTGATCCCAGGAGACAGTGCGGCCATCTTCCGAAATCTCGTGAGATTTCGGTCACATCTTCCGAAATCTCGCGAGATTTCGGACACATCTTCCGAAATCTCGCGAGATTTCGGACACATCTTCCGAAATCTCGCGAGATGTCGGCAGATGTGCCGACATCTCGCAAGATTTCGGAGAACGTGAGCTGCACTTTGCCGTTACTGTGCACGCGCGAGCTCGGCGCAGTAACGGCGGTGCATGCTGGGCCATCTAAAGTGCCTGTGGGGTTTCACATGCCCACAGGCAAGATGGCCCCCAGCAGAGAAGAAGAATATAAAGAATCGTATCGGAGGAAAACGGAGGGTGATCGAGATGGAAGATGGAACAGGTGAGTCCCCCAATTTAGGTAAACATCCTTTGTATACCCCCCCAAAAAAAATAAAAATAAACAGAGTGCAAAACCGCTTTAAGTCAGCTCCTGGCTTTATACCACGGCTGAGCAAACTTGCAAATATGATATGCAGTTCTTGTTAAAATATGTATATTTCCATTTCACCTTTAACTGTCTGGTTCCCCATTAAGAAGAAGGGTACATTTAGGGTTGTTGGGTTAGGGAGGAGGTCATTGTTTTCTGCTATCTACATCGGGGTATTACAGTTATATGTTGACCTAGGATAGACGCAACCTCTGAAAGCCACTCCATAAATCCCAGATATTATAATTTTTGTTGGCACACAGATACTGATTCAAGTATGTGGTAATGTTAACTTTTAAAAACCAACTCCAGCTTTGAAACTACATAGAAAAATACCCTGCTTGTCTTAAAAAAAAACACTTCTTGCTGCAATACTCGCCCTAGCACTGTCCCCGACAGACTCCTCACTTTGTGATTCAGAACTGCTCCTTTTATGGGTTGTATGATTGTCAGCGGGGTTGAACACACTTTCTGTAAGCCCAGAGTGTCAAGGATCTGCCCCATGGTGATGCACCATCTGTCTACCCTGGACTCATATTCCCCAGAGTGTCATGTCTCTATGTGTTGCTGCTCCTCATTCACTTATCAGAAGATGAAGGTGCCCAAGATGTCATGTGACACTTTAAAAAGCTATGTATACAGATTTAAAAAAAGATATGGGGCATGGGGGGGGGGGGAGATGTCTGGAGTTAGGCAGTGGCGTCACTAGGGTTGGTGTCACCTGGTGCGGTATAACATGATGTCACCCCCCCCCCAATCATTTTTTTCCCCCTAATAACACTTCATATATTGGCAACAGTAGTGCCGTTAATAACTATCAATCAACTACCAAACTACTATTATCCACCATAAAATATTATTCATAGCTGTAGCAAACCACCTTGCACCCCCGGCCCCCCCTATCATAATTGCATAGCCATAATCCATATATATCCATTATTATCCACCATAAATATTCATAGCTGTAGCAGATCACCTTGCACCCCCGGCCCCCCCTATCATACTTGCATAGCCATAATCCATATATATCCATTATTATCCATAAATATTCATAGCTGTAGCAGATCACCTTGCACCCCCCCCCCCCCCCCCCTATCATACTTGCATAGCCATAATCCATATATATCCATTATTATCCACCATAAATATTCATAGCTGTAGCAGATCACCTTGCACCCCGGCCCCCCCTATCATACTTGCATAGCCATAATCCATATATATCCATTATTATCCATAAATATTCATAGCTGTAGCAGATCACCTTGCACCCCCGCCCCCCCCCCCCCTATCATACTTGCATAGCCATAATCCATATATATCCATTATTATCCACCATAAATATTCATAGCTGTAGCAGATCACCTTGCACCCCCGGCCCCCCCTATCATACTTGCATAGCCATAATCCATATATATCCATAATCCACCATAAATATTCATAGCTGTAGCAGATCAACTTGCACCCCCGCCCCCCCCCCCCTATCATACTTGCATAGCCATAAAATTAAAAGGTCAGCCAGGGCGGCGGCGCCAGACACTGAGAGTCCTCCCTCCTCCTCCCACCAGCTCTTTGGTGGCGTGTCTGTGTGGGTAGTAGTGGGTACCATGGCGACCCCCCCCCGCCGGCGGCCCCCCCACCACACACAACTCAGCTTTCTCAGCAACCCGGCTGGGCTGGCTTGGACCCCCCGCCCCCCCGTACCTGATTACAATAAGGGCGCCGAGGCTCAGGAGGGCAGCTTTACAACTTCCAGCTGCCGTGCCGCCCGGGCGGAGCAGAGACACAGTGTTGTGACGTCACGTCATCAGCCTGTATCTGCACTCCACACTCCACACTGAGATGTGACAGGGCCGGCTGAGGCTGGCTGGAAGGAGGATACCAGACCACCAGGCGCTGCTGCTAATGTTGTTTCAGCCCAGGGCCAGCGGGCTGCGGGGGTGAAGTGAACGGGCCAGCACACTGCAGTTAAAAAATAAATAAATAAACCAAAAAAAAAACGGCAGCTAAAAAAAAAAAAAATCACAAAAAAAAATAAAAAAAATAAAAAAAAAACAGGGAGGGTGTCACCCCTCTAGCGGGTGTCACCCGGGTGCGGACCGCACCCCCCGCACCCCCCTAGCAACGCCTCTGGAGTTAGGGTTGGTCTGCATGTTTCCATGTAATGTATCTCCATCAGTGAGCTTTGATGTATGACTTTTTTTTGCCATTAGCCAGTTTTGTTGACCAATGCACCTGCTATTTAGGTGCCAAATATCCAACCTCTTTGAATTCCTACTAATTGCTCCATTTTGCTTTGCAAACTAATATATTAAAGTGACATCATTCCTATTCATGCTGTTGACTTAATTTTCAGAATGAATTTAAGATTGATCAGATTGGTCTGTGAAAAAGCAGGCCCACATGCATCATGTATGTTCCTTGGGTTCCACTCTGCATCCCTTTTATAGACACTGCAGCCTTGTTCGCAAGCTTTGAAGCATAAGAGTAAAGTTTCACAGCAAAGAATTACAAAGCAAGAATTGAAGGTCTACTCAGAAGTTCAGCAAATTATGCTGAATCTTACCACAAGAACATAATAAACTCAGATGAATAGGAAACTCAAAGAGTTTTCTGACCTTAGCAAGGTTTCAGAGTTTCCCGAACTACAAAGGCAATCCATAATCGTTATTTTACTTTCTGTAAGTGCTCTTTTAATAATGTATTCATATTTTTATTTTTTTATTAAAAGACCAAGATATAAGGATAATCTCAATTAATATTGTCTTCAACATGCACGACATAAAAAGCTATAATGACTTACCCGAAAGTAATCGCTACACGCAGCCAGCACAGCCTTGTGGGCATGAAACTTTTGTTCTTCAGCAACAAGAGTAACATCACAGAGAATGCCGTCATTCCTCTGTTGGTTTAATGCAGACAGGACAGAATCTTTATGTGACATAGAATGGCAATGCCTGTGACCCGTTAGCATTTCTTGAATACTGTAAAACATAAAATATGCTTATATGGGATCAAAGAACACACCGAATGCATTGGTATACATATAGAAAATATATAGAAAACTTTATTATTATTATTATCTTGTATAAATACAGGCAGTAGATATGAAGGTATCTATTCTTGTGTGAACCACTGTGACTGCAGGGTAAAGCCCCATACACACGCGCGGATTATCCGAGGACCAGGTCCGTCAGACCATGTCCGTCATACTTTGTCTGATGTTGGTTTTGCGTACACACGGTCGGACAAAGTTGTCGGAAAATCCGATCATTCTGAACGTGGTGACGTTTGTTGCCTACGACGGGACTACGTAGAGGCTAGTAGCCAATAGCTTTGGTCTTGTAATGTGATCTGAGCATGCGTAGCACTTTGTCCGGTCGGACTACCATACACACGATCGGATTTGGTGTGATCGGACCGTGTTGTCGGAAAATCTATCCAGCAGGAGATAGGACTTTGTCCGTCGGACAATACGACGTACACTGTCCGATGGTGCATACACACGGTCTGATTTTTCAACAACATTGTCCGATCGGACAGAATCCATGCGAAAATCCGACCGTGTGTATGGGGCTTTAGAGTCAGCAGCACCATGAATCAGAATGAACAGTTTTTTTGTACTTTTTTATTCTTATTCATATTATTATTTTTTTAGCTTCTACTTGTTACCCATGGTTAAATTCCACAAAATAAATGGAAAGAAAGGGGCTCTGCAGACAAACATAACTCCAATAACAGTCCTTAGGCAAGGAACGTTGTGAAGGAGCCTTGGGCAGTATGAAAAATTAAGTATGGACTTGAAACTTACATATACAGTATATAGAATACACATTGCCCTATACATTTTGACAGAATAAACTCAGTCTTGATATTGGTAACTTAGAACACAATAGATCCCCATGAACTACTGCCAGTGTTTTAGCCAATAGACTTCTGTAACTCTGGAAAAGAGAATATTCCTGTGGGTTCAGGGTGTCACATTGATGCGTGTTCTTTAAAAAATAAGATAGTATTAAATTATGTACAGATCTGTACATAAAAATCCTTCACTGCTTGAAGTATTTTTAAATGTGCAATTACCATATAGTGTCTAAGGTTAATATAAATGGTATTGGTTTTGCTATTATACCAAACTAGTATACAAGAATCTCACTCATTGTCTCATATAAGCCCTATGAAATCAGAGGCACCTCTAATAATTTATCTGCTAATAACATTGTGCCCCATGCATCCTCAACTTTTGTATATAAAAATGGTAATATATGCAAGCTAGATTGGAGCCACGACATTAAGTCATAAATACATACTCATAGTGACCTTGTCCAAAATGAACTGTGAAATCAAATCAGAGCATATAAATCATATTTAAAAAGTTACAGTGCATTAGCTTAGAAGTGGAAAATGTGTTTAAACCAGGCATTAAAGGGATTCTGTCATAAACCAAAATCCCTGTGTGATTAGGCACTCAAGGAAGAAGCCATTTCTTACTTCGCTTCTTGAACGCTATTGGTATATTAGCTCAACTGATAATGGGTATTGATGTAATAGTGGTAATTGTTAGGTTCAATTTAGGGATAGGGGTTATGTTAAATGTAAGAGTTATGTATAAGTTTTAGATTTAGGGTTGGTTAAGGGTTAGTTTTAGCAATTACATTAGAGTTAGGGTTAACTTTTCAGATAAGATTACATTTTTTTGTGATAAATCAACATTTAAGCATGATAATCCAGTGCTTGTGTAAATCCTGCTAAATATTCATAATTTTTATTAATAACATGCCTCACTAAGTATATTTTATAAATATATATATATATATATATATATATATATATATATATATATACACACACATACACACACACATATACATACACACACACACAGTAATACCTCAGATTGCGAGTAACGCGGTTAATGAGCGTTTCGTAATACAAGCTATTATTTTTTTTAAATCCTGCTCGGTTGGCGATAATTGTCTACGAGCCATTAGGCTTGTCAACGAGCAGGATTCAAGCCTCTGGGTGTGCAGTACTGCATTGTGCAGTACTGCATTTGGTCAGAGGTGCGGTAACGCCGGTGACACTCGGAGCCGTTTGGAGACACTCGGAAACACTCCAGTGTCTCCGAGTGCATCCGAGTGGTCTCCGAGTGTCTTCAGCGCCCCCCACCTCTGGCCATATGCGGTACTGCATACAATAGAAGTCATTGTGGAACAAATTATCTGAGTTTCTATTGACTCCTATGGGGAAAATCGCTTTTATATACGAGTGCTTTGGAATACAAGCAGTCTTTTGGAACTAATTATGCTCATAATCCAAGGTACCACTATATTATATTATATATATACACACACACACTGTTTAAAAAAATTAAAGGAACACTTTTTTTCCAATTAAACCCCTGGGATATTGATCTCGTCATTTAAGTAGCTAAATTGTTAATCAGTTTCAACTGCTTTGGTAATGTAATTAACAACAGGTGCACTAGATGGGCAACAATGAGACAACCTCCAAAACAGGAATGATTTTACAGGTGGAGGCCACAGACATTTTTTTTCCCTTCCCATGTTTTCTGACTGTTTTTCACTAGTTTTGTATTTGGCTGGGGTCAGTGTCACTACTGGTAGCATTAGGAGATACCTAGACCCTAAAGAGGTTACACGGGCAATCCAAATCCTCCAGGATGGCACATCAATACGTGCCATTGCCAAAAGGTTTGCTGTGTCTCCCAGCACAGTTTGAAGAGCATGGAGGAGATTCTAGGAGACAGGCAGTTACTCTAGGAGAGCTGAACAGGGCTGTAGAAGATCCTTAACCCATCAGCTGGACCGGTATCTGCTCCTTTGTGCAAGGAGGAACAGGATGAGCACTGCCAGAGCCCTACAAAATAACCTCCAGCAGGCCACTGGTGTGAATGTCTGACCAATCAGAAATAGACTTCCGGGCAGTGAGCACAGGGTCAGATGATAGCAGGTTCACCCTGAGCACATGTTACAGACGTGAAAGGGTCTGGAAAAGCCGTGGAGAACATTATGCTGCTTGTAACATCGTTCAGCATGATTGGTTTTGTGGTGGGTCACTGATGGTCTGCGGAGGCATATCCATGGAGGGATGCACAGACCTCTACAGGCTAGACAATGGCACCCTGACTGCCATTAAGTATCGGGATATATATATATATATATATATATATATATATATATATATATATATATATATATATATATACACACACACACACACACACACACACACACACATACATACATACACAAATATACACACACATACATACATACAGTATCTAACAAAAGTGAGTACACCCCTCACATTTTTGTAAATATTTTATTACATCTTTTCATGTGACAACACTGAAGAAATAACACTTTGCTACAATGTAAAGTAGTTCATGTACAGCTTGTATAACAGTTGATGTCCCCTCAAAATAACTCACACAGCCAATAATGTGTGGTCACAATTATTTTCCAGCACTGCCTTAACTGTCTTGGGCATGGAGTACACCAGAGCGTCACAGGATTCCACTGGAGTCCTCTTCCACTCCTCCATGATGCCATCACAGAGCTGGTGGATGATAGAGACATTGTGCTCCTCCACCCTCAATTTGAGGATGCCCCACCGATGCTCAATAGGGTTTAGGTCTGGAGACATGCTTGGCCAGTCCATCATCTTTACCCTCAGCTTCTTTAGCAAGGCAGTGGTCGTCTTGGAGGTCGTTATCATGTTGGAATACTGGCCTGCGGCCCAGTCTTCGAAGGGAGGGGATCATGCTTTGCTTCAGTATGTCACAGTACATGTTGGCATTCATGGTTCCCTCAATGAACTGTAGCTCCCCAGTGCCGGTAGCACTCATGCATCCCCAGACCATGACACTCCCACCACCATGCTTGACTGTAGGCAAGACACACTTGTCTTTGTACTCCTCTCCTGGTTGCCGCCACACACGCTTGACAACATCTGAACCAAATAAGTTTATCTTGGTCTCATCGGACCACAGTACATGGTTCCAGTAATCCATGCCCTTAGTCTGCTTGTCTTCAGCAAACAGTTTGTGGGCTTTCTTGTGCATCATCTTTAGAAGAGGCTTCCTTCTGGGACTACAGCCATGCAGACCAATTTGATGCAGTGTGCGGCGTATAGTCTGAGTACTGACAGGCAGACTCCCCACCCCTTCAACTCCTGCAGCAATGCTGGCAGCACTCATATGTCTATTTCCCAAAGACAACCTCTGTATATGACGCTGAGCATGTGCACTCAACTTTGGTGGAGCATGGTGTATCCCGTTCTGAGTGGAACCTATCCTGTTAAACTACTGTATGGTCTTGGCCACCATGCTGCAGCTCAGTTTTAGGGTCTTGGCAATCTTCTTATAGCCTAGGCCATCTTTATGTAGAGCAGCAATTCTTTTTTTCAGATCCTTAGAGAGTTCTTTGCCATGAGGTGCCATGTTGAACTTCCAGTGACCAGTATGAGAGAGTGAGAGCAATAACACCAAATTTAACACACCTGAGACCTTGTTTACACTAATGAGTCACATGAAAAATCACTAGTTGGGCCCAATTTGGACATTTTCCACTTACTGTGTTCTCACATTTGTTGCCAGTGGTTTAGATATTAATGGCTGTGTGTTGAGTTATTTTGAGGGGACAAAAAATGTACACTGTTATACAAGCTGTATACTCACTACTTTACATTGTAGCAAAGTGTCCTTTCTTCAATGTTGTCACATGAAAAGATATAATAAAATATTTACAAAAATGTGAGGGGTGTACTCACTTTTGTAAGATACTGTATATTCTAATAAAAAAAACTACTAAAGAAAAAAATGAGGTCTGCATAGCCTAGAACCAGTGCCGCTTCTGTAAGTCTCTCCACTGGCCAATGGTTACCTGGGTGATACTTGTTGCAACCTTTCCCATTGCTTTTCAACAAGTTTCTCTTCTAACTTGAATAGCATTTAATGTATTATTTATAGTTCTCTGCCATGTCTAAAAATATTTGGAGCTCTCAAACAGTGAGGTTAATTTACTAAAACTGGAGAGTGCAAAATCTGGTGCAGCTCTTCATAGAAATCAATCAGCTTCCAGGTTGTAAATAACAATTGTTATTTACAGTAGTCTGAGCCAACAAAAGCTGAAAATAACATTAACATGACTAACAAAAGTTTGGGAAAATAACACATGCCTTATAACTTTGTAAATTAAGCCTACTGATGAGTCTATCTTAGAAAATGCCTAAAATAAAAATACATTCGGGAAAAATCGGACTGCTATAGGGATACAGAGTCTTCCTATTTCAGCAATTGGGCCTGATGATTTAGTCATTATATTCTTATTAATGTATGTATTTAAATACAAGGTATTTAAATGAGAGCTTCGGTCACAATAAAAATGATCTGTGAATTTTCATAAAATCAGGTCATGTTTTTAATTATACAGTGGAGCCTTAGAATTTTTTTTATTTGTGAAGTTTAAAACTCAGGGATGTCCAACTTACCAACACCATACTAATTTTCATTGGCTAATTTTGATTTTGGCTCTTTGATCTGCTTTGCTTTAGATCACACAGTTAACAGGTAAACCATATTCACTTTTACGTTTCTAAATCACTGAGAGTGTAAAAGCAGGCACTTGACAATACCTGTATATATGCTCATATACTGTAATTTCTAGAGCACCCCAAAAGCCCCCTAAGTCCAGTGTGTTCTAATACACAAATAGCAACTTCATTGAAAAAAATTAAGTATAAATAAGCTACTCAGTTCACTATCCTATTAAAATAGATAGAATAATTCACTAGGATCTAAAAACATGTATTAGGTCTCACATGTTGTCTTTGGTGTTTTGAATAAATAAAGAAAATTTTCAAAAATAGAGTGTGGGATGCATGCAGTTTCCAGAGCTGTCAATGGGGCAATTGTGGTTTATTTAGCAAGGATACTATTTGCTGTAATAGAATTCTACAAGTTTGTTCTCTAGTGCCTAACCAAGCAAAATAGACAAAGCTTTCAATTCACATCTGCCTGACTAACCTGAAAGAGGTTTCAATTAAGTTCAGTCTAAATGAGAATGACAAGCTTTAAGAGTTTGGAGAGAAGTGCAAGGCACATTTACCTGAGGCATATCTCAGAAGGCATCGTCCAAGTCGACTCTTCTGAATCTTTACACTTATGATTTAGAGGAAGAGCAAACAAGCATCAGACCTGCAAAATAAATATCATTGTAAAATGATTTATATTATTATATATATATATATATATATATATATATATATATATATATATATATTACACAAGGTAAATTAATGTAAAATAAATTCCTATATCTCTTGTTACTACAACCACAATTCCAAAAAAGTTGGGACTCTGTGTAAAATCTACATGAAAAACAGAATGCAAAAAATGAGAAAATGTACCATTTTAAGAAAAGAATTAAGGTACTTTTGAAATTGATGACAGCAACACGTGACAAATATTTTCAAAGTCTGGACTGCAGGGAGGCCACTTAAGCACCCGGACTCTTCTACTACGAAGCAATGCTGTTGTCAGCATGCACTGTTAACAGTGGGACCTTATATAGACTGGTGTGTGCCTTTTTCAAATCATGTCCGATCAACTGAGTTTACCAGGGCCGCTGATAGGGCAGTACAGCCAGCCCTGTTGTACCGGGCCCAGCCAGCAGGGGGGGCCCGAGCAGATTTTTAGCTAAAAAAAACGAATTAGCTAAATAACTTTCCTAACTTGATTTGCAAGGTATCTACTTGATTGGCAAGGTATATAGTACCTTCCTGGGCCCCATCAGGTTAATAGAAGGGCCCAGGAGGTGAGAGAAGAAGAGGGACTTTTTCTCCATTTTCGGGTGGAGGTATACAATCCCTGCTCTGCATCTGTGTAACTTGTGCTCACTGTATGCTGGGCGGATGGATTCAATTGTAATGCGGCTCCCTTCCCTCAGTAAGTGCTGTGCTGCTGCAGCCTGAAGGAGATACTGGAAGAGAGAGAGAGTAATCCCGACGCTGGTCCACAGGCAAGCAATTCCCCTACACAGACACTGACACATCACACAGGCTGAGGCTCAGTCCCCACAATCCCCATTGTGTGCTCAGTCATTATCATGATCAGAGCAGAGCAGGTTCTCTATGGCTCTGTCAGTGTAACATGCTGCTGTATGGCTCTGTCAGTGTAACATGCTGTGTGGTGCTGACTTTCTTAATATATGGCTGTACTTTGTGTTACAGACTATAACACAGCACAGCCATAAGAAAGTCAGCACCCAACAGCATGTTACACTGACAGAGCCATACCAGCAGCATGTTACACTGACAGAGCCATAGAGAACCTGCTCTGCTCTGATGATAATGACCATGAGAAAATAGTGACATGCTACTTTTCACATGTGATGGGGGGGAAGGGACAGTAAAAACACAAAGCCAAGCTGCATTTTTATCACCCCCCAAATCACTCCCCTTTAAGAATTTTTCACCCAAGCTTTGCAATCAGGTCTGCCTGTCAGTTTTTCCTGTGGACCAGTTGGTACAGTAGCTGTGTTTGATGGGACAGTGGCGGCAATTGATGGGCACAGTGGCTGCGTTTGATGGCACAGTAGCTATGTTTGATGGGCACAGTGGTGGCAATTGATGGCACAGTAGCTATGTTTGATGGCACAGTGGCGGCAATCGATGGGTACAGTAGCTACGTTTGATGGGCACATTGGCTGCGTTTGATGTGTTTTTTTTTTCAAAATGTTTCAGTTTGTTTGTGCCCCCCCATAAATTTTGAGCACCGGCTGCCGCTGATGTGGACCTGATTGAAAGCTCCACGTAGGTTTACAGGAGTCCAGATATGAATTGACTTGTGTGCATTCAGGTAAAAAAAAAAAAATAGAATAATAATGGTTATTAAAGCCGAAGTTCCTCCCAAAAGTGGAACTTCTGCTCATCTTATTCCTCCTCCCCCTCCGGTGCCACAATTGGCACCTTTTGGGGGGAGGGGGGTATCTGGTATCCTTTTCCACTTCCGGGAGTCCCTGCCGCGGAGCTGTGATGTCACTGTGGGGCTCCCTCCTCCTCCCCCTGGGCCAATAGGAGGGGCCTCGCGCATGCGCAGTAGGGTTCCCAGCGTGAAGCCGAAAGGCAACACTGCTGGGTTCCCCTACCTAATGGTGGTGGAGCACCCAACAGCTGATGGAAACATCAGCTGCGGGTGCTGACATCGTTGGACTCCAAGACAGGTAAGTGTCCATTTATTAAAAGCCAGCAGCTGCAGTATGTGTAGCTGCTGGCTTTTAATGTTTATTTTTTTGGGGGTGAAACACCACTTTAAAGGTTCACCTTTTGGAACATCTTAAGCCCCATACACACGCGCGGATTATCCGAGGACCAGGTCCGTTGGATCATGTCTGTCATACTTTGTCCGATGTTGGTTTTGCATACACACGGTCGGACAAAGTTGTCGGAAAATCCGATCATTCTGAACGTGGTGACGTTTGTTGCCTACGACGGGACTACGTAGAGGCTAGTAGCCAATAGCTTTGGTCTTGTAATGTGATCTGAGCATGCGTAGCACTTTGTCCGTCGGAATTCGCTACACACGATCGGATTTGGTGTGATCGGACTTTGTTGTCCAAAAATCTATCCAGCAGGAGATAGGACTTTGTCCGTCGGACAATCCGATGGAAACTGTCCGATGGTGCCTACACACGGTCGGAAGTTCCGACAACATTGTCTGATAGGACAGAATCCATCGGAAAATCCGACCGTGTGTATGGGGCTTTACATGTTTCAGCTCCTGCCACCATTCCCCCAGATTTCATGACAGCATGGGGTCAGGGGGGGAGCCAGGGGTGGGGTTGTGGGTGGGGCCAAGGGGCCCTGTCAGGTACGCTGTATGGGGCTTCATGATTTCTAACAGCGGCCCTGGAGTTTACCACAGGTGGACTCCAATTAAATTGTAGAAACATCTCAAGGATGATCAGTGGAAACAGGATGCACCTGAGCTCAATTCTGAGTGGCATGGAAAAGGCTTTGAATCCTTATGTACATGGGATTTCTTTATTTTTTATAAATTTGCAAAGATTTCAAACAAACCTCTTTCATGTTGTCATTATCGGGTATTGTTTGTAGAATTTTGAGGAAAATAATGAATTTAATCTATTTTAGAATAAGGCTGTAACAAAATGTGGAAAAAGTGAAGCGATGTGAATACTTTCCGGATGCACTGTAGATGCAGTATGTGATTTAGCATTGTCCTGCTGAAATATGCAAGGCCTTCCCTGAAAAGGGCATTGTCTGAATGGGAGCATATGCTGTTCTAAAACCTGGATATATCTTTCAGCATTGATGGTGCCTTTACATTTATACAAGCTGCCAGTTCCATACTCACTAATGCACCCCCATACCATCAGAAAAGCAGGCTTTTGAACTGAGAACTGATAAGAAGCTGGAAAGTCTCTCTCTTCTTTAGTTTGGAGGACGCAGCACCCATGGTTTACAAACAAGAATGTCAAAAATTTGCCGGACCATAGAACCATTTCCCACATTGCACCAGACCATTTTAAATGAGCTTTGGTCCAGAGAAGATGGATCATATTCCAATATGGCTTCTTCTTTGCATAATAGAGCTTTAACTTGCATTTTTAGATGGCACGGCAAACTGTGTTCACAGACAGTAATTTTTGGAAGCCCATGCAGTGATGACCATCACAAAAACATGCCCCTTTTTAATGCAGTGCTGTCTGAGGGCTCAAAGATCATGGGCATCCAATTTTGCATTTTGCCCTTGTCCCTTGCACACAGAGACTTCTCCAGATTCCCTGAATCTTTTGATGATATTATTTAGACTATAAAAGCCCTCAAATTTTCCACTCACCTAATGGGAGCCCTTCGCCTAGGAGAAGAGAAAGTGGAGGAAGAGAGAGGGCGGCCAGATCATCACAGGGGAAGAGAGCATGGAGGAAGAGAAGAGCTGGCCAGATCACAGAGCGGGGATTGCCCACTGTAACAGCTTACATTTGAATTGCCCCTGTTCGTGGTCAGACACAGTCCCGCTTCCTGACCCAGCGCCTGTGACAGACAGAACACATCCACACCAGCATTGGAACGGCGTTCTCTTCCCCTGTGATGATCCGGCGGCCCTCTCTCTTCCTCTACACGCTGCAATGATGGGCACAGGTCACAGGTCACGCTGCAATGATGGGCACAGGTCACGCTGCAATGATGGGCGCAGGTCACACTGCAATGATGGGCACAGGTGACGCTGCAATGATGGACACAGGTGAGGCTGCGTTGGTGGTCACGCTGCAATGATGGGCACAGGTGAGGCTGCATTGATGAGCACAGGTGAGTCTGCACTGATGGGCACTGATAAAGTTGTTGTTAATATTTATTTTTGTAACTTAATTCTGCATAAACATTTAAGTGTAATTTCATGATATAATTTATGAGGGCATGTTTAGGGGTGGAATTAGGGGCGGGGTTGGGTGGGGCAACTGGTGGTGAGTAACCCTTAAGATGGCTAGTAGCTCAAGACTTGAAATTTTGAGCACTTTACTATAATATAAAGTCTTTGCAATTTTACATTGAGGAACATTATTCCGAACTTGTCAGTTTTTAGATGCAGCTTTTCACAAATTGGTGAACCTCTACCCATCTTTACTTCGGAGACACTCTGACTCTAAGTTATGCTCTTTTATACCCAGTCTTTTATACCCAGTCAGGTTACTGACCTGTTATTATCAATTAACCCAATTAGTTTTAACATATTCTTCCAGCTCTTCCTTGTCAGTACCATTTACTTTGCCAACTTTTTGTTGCATTGTCTTAATTTTGCTGCCATCAGTTTAAAAATGATATGTCTTCAATTTTTGTCTTCAAAGTTGACATGTTTTCAATTTTTATTATGTATACAATATGGGTCTATGAGACTGAATAATTGAATTCTGTTTTTATGTAGATTTTACGCAGCGTGACAACTTTTTTGGAATTTGGGTATAACTTTGTTAATAAGTAGTGATCAACCTGTAAAACTATTATTAATATATGGATAGCATGTGATGTCATCATTCATCTTCAGAATCCCAGTGTATATACAGTTTATGACAAATGATATAGCCACTTCTTGCAAGAAACCTGGTATTAAATTAGGAGACATGCTCATTTCATATAGCTTTACACAGTACAGTGGTCAGATGATTTGAAGAGTTGTCGAATCACTAAGATGCTGTATTCAATTTCCACAAGATGCACTGGAATTGATTTACTAAAGGCAAATAGACTTTTCACTTTGCAGGGGAAGTTGCACTTTGCATGGGATTTGCTGACTTCCATCATTCAATCACGTGCAAGCAAAACTGCTCTTTTTTATTTTTCTTGCAACATGTTCGGGTATTCTTTACAAAGTAAAATTTCACCAAATTCACTAAGCTCTGGGGAAATTCCCTGGCAAAGCACGATTTACCTTGCAAAATGAACAGCCTATTTGTGTTTAGTAAATCAACCTCATACTCTGCATGAGCTTTGTGTGTTTCCTCAGAGTTTTTGTAGATTTCCAGATGATCTAGTTTCCCCCACTACTAAAAACATAGTGGCAGTTTTATAGGCTTCTACTTTAAATGACCATAGTTTGTGTTTATAATAGGAGCAATAGATTGTAAGTTCCTTTGAGGGTAAGAGCTCACATGAGTGTCCTTTGTAAATCACCAGAGAACTTTTTGTTGCTATATAAATGAATACAATAAATACTATAAATATAAGCATTAGAAACAGCACGAATAAAACACAATTAATGTTCCAGAGGTGACAGAGCAACGTAAGGTGCTGTCTATAATTACAAGGCATTTATAAAATATATATATATATATATATATATATATATGTAAAAAACACACATACACATATAATTTACAACATTTATAAGTCACTTCAATACCAGGTGCTTGTCAAAAAGTGCATTTTAAATCCACATGAAAATATTTTAGACAATTCTTGAATGCTGATTACAGGGGTGTAACAATGAACCCTGGGAATTAAATTGTTCAGCTTGTCCCTCTAATCTTCCAAACTACACTAGAGGCATGAAAATGGCCTACTGTGGCATTTGATCTTTTCATCTATTGTTAGCATTGAATTTTATAACATTAACATATTTTTTTAATTGAGTCCTGTTATACTCCACTGACTCCTGATACCACTTCACGGGAAAATAGAGATTGCGGTAGAAACTGGCAACAAAAAATGTGGGCTACAAAATATTTCAAGCTGACTAATGCTGCGTACACACGAGCGGATTTTCCGTCGGAAAAAACCTGGATGGTTTTTCTGACGGAATTCTGCTCAAGCTTGGCTTGCATACACACGGTCACACAAAAGTTCGCTGAACTTTCAACCGTCAAAAACACGGTGACGTACAACACTACGACGAGCAGAGAAAATTAGGTTCAATGCTTCCGTGCATGCGTCAGCATTGCTACAGACGTTCGGGATTTCCGAATCTCAAGACTTTTTCTGACCGAAAAATTGAGAACCTGCTCTCAATCTTTTGCTGGCGGGAATTCGGCATTTTCCGACCAAAAGCTCTCATTGGTCTTTTGCTGGCTGAATTTTTGATCATGTGTACACGGCATTATAAGTACCTTAACACGGTTTGCACAAATACATTCCTTAATTCCTGTACATTCCTTAAAAATCAGTCTTTGAGCTCCAGGAAAGTGATCGTGCCAATGCTGAGAGAAGCAGTTCGTTAGGGGATAGTGATGGGCAAATCTGCCCAAGTTTGATTAACCAAAGGTGCAGCAAATCTTATTTAAAATTTCAATAAAAAAAAAAAAAGCTTTTTCAGGTAACTTTAGCAGAAACACATTATTTTTCATCAAACTCTTATAGACCTGCCTTTACTGGCATACAGAAATTGGCCTGCAGTTCACTGTGGCTGTTCCTGTTCTTACTTATGCAAATCTGTTCGGCTGCTGGCCAATTTCTATCTATATTAGATGTGCATCATAACGATTACAACATACAGGGACATATAATTTACTATTGACATAAACACAAGCACACACACACCACAGGTTGAACTGGATGGACTGGTGTCTTTTTTCAACCCTACCGACTATGTAACTATGTAATTAAGAGACCATAGATAATACTGCAGTTTAAAATTGGCCAGTACCACGGCCTTTTTTTTCATTTCTTTATTTTAGTTTTAAATTTCACAGAAAAACAAACTACATGTTAAGATGTCATAAGCTCCACGCAGGAAGTCAGAAGGTCATTGGGGTTAATTTACTAAAGGCAAATAGACTTCACTTTGCAAAAGAAATTGCACTTTGCAAATGGGCAGTGCAGGGACAAGGCCATCTAGCGCCCAGGGCAAAGATGCCAAACTGCGCACTTAGAGTTAGGGTGCCCACATCCCTGCAATAAACCATTGCGCCCAGGGCAGCCGCCCCTCCTACCCACCCCTTATCCCAGTCCTGCAAATGGGTGACCAGATTTTGAACAAGAAAGCTAGAGCTGTCAACCTTTTTTTCCACAACCTCAAAATTGTGCCCCCATTTCAGTTACTATTTTAGTATTGATAACAATACCCATAAAAGGTAATCGGCCTGGCTAAAGTCCTCTAGTATGACAATATGAGAGCATGACTAGAATTCAGAAATGTAATACGATTTCCTTTTTCCTTCTCATGCTTGCTGGGGCAAAATCAGGTACACTTATTATTCTCCTAAAAGCAGAGACTGTCCTCGGGACATCTGGCCACCCTACTTTGCAAGGGAATTTACCTTCAACTTAGTGAATGAGGTGAAACTCTGCTGATCATCAACCAATCATGTGCAAGCAAAAATACAGTTGTTTCAGATTTTTACATGCATTGATGTCTCTTCTGAAATAAAAATCTTTTCTGCTTACACACTACTTAGCATTCATGCACTTACCATGAATAAATATGTAGCTAGATCTGCTTAAGGTTGAGATTTGCAAGATTATAAACTAACCACTGTGCTAGTCAGGTGGGGGGGTCAGTTACAGCAAGACCCATCTTACAAGTAAAATCTCGCCATTACAATCCTGTTGTTTGCCAGCCAAAGAAATACCCATTTAAACCTGAGCCCTCACTAGCCAGGTGAGAGAAGCTTTGCTTTAGCTGGCAAGTGACATTCCGCAGCATTCCTATCAGCAAAGCAGCCATTCCCCACTCATTCAGCCAGCAATGGAGCGATTCGTGATTTTTATTAATATTGTACTGCTTGGCCACCCTGCTTCTGGCCCAAGTGATATTCTCAGAAATATGTGTCTAACAGGGCTTGGCTGCAGGACTTGTAAATGTCAGGAGTTTGAAGAAAGGTTTGTGGAAATCTACAGGTTAAGTTGAAAGAATCTTCAAAAAGAAGCTATAACGGTTTTTAGTAAATTTTACTTTTAATGTTGGGGGATACTTACACATGTAGAAATGGATAATTTATATTGCATTTTAATTACTTAAAAACTTTGAGAAAAAAAATGATTACAATGTGCTTCCATGATACCGTGTTCACAGAGGGTTCTGGTCTTTCTAATAATACAGGCCAGCAGTACTTCCTCTTTGACTGCCTCTGTCTAATTGAAGCTCCATACAGTGCTGTATGAACTAAAAAAAAGGAGGTGTATCATTCCACTGAAAAACAGGTGATTGAACTGCAGGCTTCACAGAATAGAACTAAAGCTGTGTATACATGTTCAGTTTGTATTAGTTCAACCAGCGAGTTGAGCAAAAAAAGGAAAAAAAGGTCCCTGCATCACACACCGTTGTGTTCCCTGCCATGCTATTGTTTTCTGACAGAGGACCCCCCACTTCCCACCCTACAGAGTACCCTGATCAGCGATTGCATTGGCTGCAAGCACTGATCGAAAGCTGGTTTTCCAGCAAGACTGTTCGACAGAAGTCACTCATCCTACTGAACCAGCTGACTTTTGATACATGCGTACCAAGCTTAAAGTATAAGGCCCCTTTCACATGGGGCTGTCCATTTTTACTACTCTGCTTGCTCAGCAGGGATCGCTCCGTTGATCCCCGCTGTGCCGGCAGATGACAAGTCCGTCTCTGCTCACTGTGCAGGGATGGACCTGTCAGAGAGGCCGTTCTCCCCTATGGGGGGAATGGGATGATTACGGACCACTTGTCCGTTTTCACCCGATCCGATCCGTCAGTTGGATGGAAAATAGGACATCCATCCATCTGGATTTTGCGGAGCGGATCGGGGCGGATCAGATTTCAGCAGACATGTCACCGCTGACATCCAATGCTCCATAGAGCTGTATGGAGCGATCGTTCAGATCCGCCTGAAAAAACTGACAGGCGGGTCTGAACGGTCCACACATGTGAAAGGGGCCTAACTAAAAGGCAAAACTTGTTGGTTAGTTTTGGATAGAGTGGAAATGGATTAGAACACCTGTGACTTTTTATTGTCGTCTGTGTCCCCGTTAGGAAGATTTGCCCTCTTTATTTGTCCTGTTATACCTTTATTATTGAAAGTGAAAATGCATATTTTGGGTTGTTGCCAGAAATATAAAAGAGGGGAAATATTCCAATGGGGACACTAGTTCTGGTAACCTGGGGGTCCCCAAGAGATTCCCTTAATTTGCAAGGATTTCCTCTCACTTCCTGTTTGGCTATGGGACAGGAAGTGAAGGGACACAGATGGCAAAAAAAAAAAAAAACATACAGGGGTCTCTTACTCTATCCAAGACATCTTTTGTCTATAGTTCTACTTTAACCACTTCAGCCCCGGAAGGTTCAACTTTAACTGACAATTGCGTGGTTGTGTGACGCTGTACCAAATAAAATTGATGTCCTTTTTTCCCACAAATAGGGCTTTCTTTTGGTGGTATTTGATCACCTCTACGGGTTTTATGTTTTGTGTAAAAACAAAATAAAGCGACAATTTGAAAAAAAAAACACAATATTTTTTACTTTCTGCTATAAAACATATCAAATTAAAAAAAATCTAATTATATTATAAATTTAGGACAATATGTATTATATGTACAGTATCTCACAAAAGTGAATACACCCCTCACATTTTTGTAAATATTTTATTATATCTTTACACTTTGCTACAATGTAAAGTAGTGAGTGTACAGCTTGTATAACAGTGTAAATTAGCTGTCCCCTCAAAATTACTAAACACAATGATTCTTATATCAAAACCGCTGGCAACAAAAGTGAGTACACCGCTAAGTGAAAATGTCCAAATTGGGCCCAATTAGCCATTCTCCTTCCCCGGTGTCATGTGACTCGTTAGTGTTACAAGGTCTCAGGTGTGTTACATTTGGTGTTATCACTCTCACTCTCTCATACTGGACACTGGAAGTACAACATGGCACCTCATGGCAAAGAACTTTCTGAGGATCTGAAAAAAAAAAAAATTGTTTCTCTACATAAAGATGGCCTAGGCAATAAGAAGATTGCCAAGACCCTAAAACTGAGCTGAGGTACGGTGGCCAAGACCATAAAGAGGTTTAACAGGACAGGTTCCACTCAGAACAGATCTCGCCATGGTTGATCAAAGAAGTTGAGTACATGTGCTCAGCGTCATATCCAGAGGTTGTCTTTGGGAAATAGACATATGAGTGTTGCCAGCATTGCTGCAGAAGTTGAAGGGGTGGAGGGTCAGCCTGTCAGTGCTCAGACCATACGCCGCACACTGCATCAAATTGGTCTGCTTGGCTGTCGTCCAAGAAGGAAGCCTCTTCTAAAGATGATGCACAAGAAAGCCCACAAACAGTTTGCTGAAGACAAGCAGACTAGGGACATGGATTACTGGAACCATGTCCTGTGGTCTGATGAGACCAAGATAAACATATTTGGTTCAGACGGTGTCAAGGTGAGGAGTACAAAGACAAGTGTGTCTTGCCTACAGACAGTCATGCATGGTGGTGGGAGTGTCAGGGTCTGGGGCTGCATGAGTGCTGGGGAGCTACAGTTCATTGAGGGAACCATGAATGCCAACATGTACTGTGACATACTGAAGCAGAGTATAATCCCTTCCCTTTGGAGACTGGGCTGCAGGGCAGTATTCCAACATGATAACAACCCCAAACACACCTCCAAGATGACCACTGCCTTGCTAAAAAAGCTGAGGGTAAAGGTAATGGACTGGCCAAGCATGTCTCCAGACCTAAACCCTATTGAGCATCTGTGGGGCATCCTTAAAACAGAAGGTAGAGGAGCGCAAGGTCTCTAACATCCATTAGCTCTGTCATTATGGAGGAGTGGAAGAGGACTCCAGTGGCAACCTGTGAAGCTCTGGTGAACTCCATGCCCAAGAGAGTTAAGGCGGTGCTGGAAAATAATGGTGGCCACACAAAATATTGACACTTTGGGCCCAATTTGGACATTTTCACTTAATCACTTTTGTTGCCAGCGGTTTAGACATTAATGGCTATGTGTTGACTTATTTTGAGGGGACAGCAAATTTACATTGTTAAACGAGCTGTACACTCACTACTTTGCTACAATGTAAAGTGTAATTTCTTCAGTGTTGTCACATGAAAAGATATAATTAAATATTTACAATAATGTGAGGGGGTGTACTCACTTTTGTGAGATACTGTATGTATATATGTACTGTATATATATATATTTTTGGTAACAAAAACCCAATTAGCGTATATTGATTGGTTTGCGCAAAAGTTATAGTGGCTACAAAATAGGGGATATATTTATGTCATTTTTATTTATTTATTTATCTTTTACTAGTAATGTGGATGATCAGTTATTTTTAGTGGGACTGGGACATTGCGGTGGACTTGACACTTTTTTGTGAACCAGACACATTATTACAGTGATCAGTGCTAATAATATGCGCTGACACTGGCAGGGAGGGGGTTAACATCAGGGGCGATCATAGGGATAAGTGTGTATATAAAGTGAATGAGTGACAAATAAATGATTAATCAATAAATAATGAATAATTGATTAATTAATAAATATTATATAATAATAATATAATAATAATATTATCCATTAATTATATCTTCACCTGATCTGAGATATATTATTATCCAATCACGTCTATATATTATTTATTAATTAATCAATTATTCATTATTTATTGATTAATCATTTATTTATTTGTCACTCATTCACTTTATATGCACTCCTTCTGCATATTTCTCGTTAGACCATAGTCTGCACCTATTGGTCCTTGATATCTATCCTAGAACAGCTACCTCTTTAAGGATCTAATCATCCACCCTCATCTATAGTTACTTTTATTTAGTTTGCGCGAAGTTCTTTTACGCAATTTTTCTCTCTTTTTAGTGCCTTTGTGAACACTATTCACTTTGCTGCAAACACCACCTTTTTATGTTATATATTGACCCACCTATTTACTCACAGTAGCGCGAGAGACTCACTTACACCCAAAGGGATAAGTGTGTTCCCTATTTGTTGCTCCTTACTGTGGGGGGGGGGGGGTGGGCGGGCTCACTGCATGGACACAGTGATCCGTGTTCCTAATTAGCAGGAACACAAGATCACAGTGTCCATGCCTGACACAATGGCAGTCTGCCTTGCTTACATAGGCAGACTGTCATTCTAACTCTGTTGGGAGGCTCCCCCTGTGTCCAATCAGAGCATCATCACACCTCTGACAGCATGCGCGTGACCACCCCCCCCCCCAGTGCCTATTGAACAAAATCACGTACTTGTACATGAATTTGCACAGCGGGGCCACCCTGTTGCAGTACATGTACGTGAGGCAGTCCGGAACTGGTTAACATGATCAACAAAGTGCTGGTGAACTGACTCAATGCACCACCTGTTGGCTGCTAAAGGTAATACAAGGTCATAAGCAATATTTCACATTTACCTGACAAAAATGTAAAATATTTAATTTTAGGTTGTTAATGGAAATGTTTTCAAAACACTACACATTCCCTTAGTGAATTATACATGATTCTGACTATTAGTACAGTAATATTCTGTTAGCTTTGTCATATGCCTTCTGAAATGGTCTTCTTGTCTTGAGTGTTTTGTGTTCCTCCAAAGCCTGCGCACACACACTTTCTTCACTGAGAATACTTTAATTAACGTCTGCTGTTAAACTGAAGCAGATGGTCCAATGCAATGTGCCCTAGGGCTTCATACCTCAGGATTTTCTGAAATAGGAAAGACAGACACCTTTTGGTGCCAAAATCTGTAGGCAAAAAAAAAAAAACACTCCCTTGATGTACTCTAAATCGGATATTCTTCACTTTTAGAAGCAATTCAGAGAAAAACCATCCCTAACTTATGCACAAAGGACAAAAACATATGTTCCAAAACTTATTTGCTGGCTATAGAAAAAAAGTTAGAAACAGAACAAATATTTTTGGGGCTGATTGAATAACAGGAAATAAGAACAAAACTGCAGCTGCTGATCATAGCATTCAATCAGAATGCTTCTTTAATTATTCCGCAAAATAAAAGGTGAAGCCTGATTGGCTGGAGTTGTCCACAATTCAACTTTAATTCTTATTTGCATTTCTTCAGTTTAAATCCATTAGTCTATTCACTGGCTGACTGCTACTTACCTTTTTAACTATTATTCAAAGATAAGCAGCAAAATATTTGCCCCCCCCCCAAAACACTCTGGTCAGCACTCTCAGCCATTGGCGGAGCGCACTCATAGGAAGCCGGTTGGCAGACCTTTTTTGGTCATGACCCTCCTGTCGGCCCACCAGTCGCACACACGAGCCAAATGTCGGCAGGTTTATATTGAACCAACCGATGCCGCCCAACATTCGGCCCGTGTGTTCTAGGATTAAAGTTTAAACTAAAAAGAAAGGGATTAGAACACTTGTCAGTTTTTATTGCTGTCTGCCCCTCCTGTCGGCCCCCCGTTAAGGAGATTCCCCCTCTCTATTTGTCCTGTTTACCATTATCATTGAAAGCGAAAGTAAAAGTAAACGCCACATTTTGGGTTGTCTACAGAAAAGTAATACAGGAGAAATCTTTCAATGGGAACACCAGTTCTGGTGACCTAGGGGGGCCTCAAAGAATTCCCTTTATTTGCAAGCATTTCTTCTCACTTCCTGTTTGGCTATGGGACAGGAAGTGAAGGGAAATCTCTGCAATGGGACGCAGGTGGCGAAAAAAAATAATTCAACAGGGGTTATAACTTTCCCTTGCTCTATCCAAAATGAAAAACAAGCTTTGCCTATAATTCTAGTTTAAGGCTGAACTCCAGGCAGATTAAAAAAACACAAAATGCAGTCATGTATTCATTTAAAAAAAATCACTAATGCATTTTTAAACAGAGCTAGTATGTTTTACTTGCATTGTTTTTTATATTATCTGCACAGCAGCACTCTGAGAGAGAAACATTCAGTATCGATTAACTATTAGATAAGCACCTGAACAACCACAACATACAGGGATATACAAGGTAATACTGACATAATCACACACATAGGTTGGACTTAATGGACTTGTGTCTTTTTTCGACCTCACCTACTATGTAACTATGCAACTATGTAGACTGCACAGTAGGAGAATGGCTACAATATGGTGCAATAACCCATATAGGCACCTCTTATCATAAGCAATAGGTGAACTCCTCTGTGGAACAGCTGTAAAGGGGCAGTATTTAGTCCTAACTCTTAAAGTGGTTGTAAACCCGGGGGCGTGTCCTGGATGGCCGACTGAGCGGACGCACATAGTGTGAGCTCCGGTCACCTACCCTGCTATTACGGCCGTATCCCTGCAGAATTCACCCCTGGAGCTGCCAGACTGCTCAAGAGTGGACCCGGGAGGGGATGTCCAAGGGCAAAGGAGCCGCGAACACCCGTAAGTTCCACCGCAGCGCTCAAATCTAAGTCCGGTCCCGGGGGGGGGCGGGGGGGGGGGGGGTAGCTCGGGCCTACCTCGGCGAGCTCACAGCCTCCAGACCGCATGGCGTCTCCAGCGGAGGGCCCGGACCCAGCCCTCTCAGAGCAATCTACGTGGATACCTGGGTTTATGTTTTGGGAAGAAGACACAACCACCACGGTTTTAGGGGGTGATTGTTCGGGGTGGGGGGGGGGAGTTTATGGTGTACTGCTCTCACTGTTCTACCCAGCCTATATGGTTCATTCCTATCAATTGCAATGCTTGGTATATTTTTACTTCTATCTGTACTATGTATTGGTTTGCTGTTCATCTCGTGTGGTGCGCTCTCCTCCCCTGCAATTGTGTCTTTTTTTTCGACCTGGAATGTGCGGGGGACTGAATTCCAAAGTTAAAAAGTGTCATTAGTCTTCACCTATATTAAGAAATACTCCCCACAGATCTGTATACTTCAGGAGACACAACCTGCTGGGAGGAAGAACACTGGCCCTCAAGAAACCATGGGTGGGTTCTTATTACCACTCCAATACTCAACCTATTCTAAGAGGGGTCAGTGTTCTGGTCCATCAGGTCACTCCAGTTCTCCCTGCTGGACCTACATTTGGATCCAGGGGGGTAGGATATGTGGTTGCTCCCATGCGATCTGCAATGGACAGGAAATGTTTATAGCAGGGGGTCTATGTGCCGCCCCCTGCCAGTATGCAATTGCTCCATAAACTGACAACACTGATAGCACTATACCGGGGAGCTAGGGTAACTACTGGCGGGGGATTTTAACATGACTCCTAACCCATCTGTGGACAGGTTTCAATGTGGGTGGCTTTGGACTCTCCTCTGCTGAAATGATGGATGTCTATAGGCCTACATGATATATGGAGTGGAACACCCCTGATGCTAAACAGTTTACTTGCCACTCTGCCACTTATGCCTCTTTTTCCAGAATAGATCTGCTGCTGGCTGACGACTTCACTCTGTCCCGCACCCTGGAGGTGGAGATTTTGCCTAGGGGCATCTCCGATCACGCACCACTATTGCTCAGGCTGGAGATAGGCCCTGCCTCTGGCACGGCCATCTGGCGCCTCTCGGGCTATTGGGTGACGGATGAGCGCGTGGCCCCCAGGGTTGAGGTAGAGCTCGATAAACTTCTGGGTTGAAAACAGTACGGTGGAGCCCACCAGTTCTCTGGGGATGCCTACAAGGCCTATGCCAGAGGCAATACCAGACCCTGATTTCCAAAGCCAGGAAGGAATCCAGACTTGCTCTGGAGGCGGCTGAATTGAGAGCACTGAGACTAGAGGCCACATACACACGGGGAGGAGATGTCACGGTATACTCTGAATTACAAATGGTTCATAGGGAAATATCCTTGCTTAGAGCGGGTGCCAGTAGGAAAATACTGTTGAGCCAGACTCAAAGAATTTTCGAACAGGGGGAGAGGACAGGTAGAATGTTGTCATGGCTGTCTAAGGAAAGGAACACGATGACCCATATAGCTAGGATTGAAGGTGACCGAGGTGAGATGTTGAAGTGGAAAGGTACTGACCCCTACCTTTTAATGCTAGATTCGCACAGTACTACGTAACGACCCTTTATACTTCAATGGGATAGCTCTACCCCTGAAGCCACTCACTCACTATTTGAACTCAGTGGAACTACCTGAACTCCCCGATTCAGACCAAGCTCGCTTAGACAGCCCTATTACCTTGAGGATGAAGGTTCAGGCGGCCATAGCTCCCTTAAAATGCTAAAACACCAGGTCCGGATGGCATACCGGCGGAATTTAATAAAATCCATGCAGAACTCATTGCGCCACAATTTCATGCCACATTGACAGCTATGCGGGTAAAAAATCACTCCCACCCACGATGTCAGAGGCAATAAAATTGGTGGGAAAAAAATTATCCCTAAACCAAACAAGGACCCTACCCTCTGCTCTTCTATCGTCCGATTTTCGCTTCTCAAAAACGTATGACGCGAAGATCGTGACGAAGGTCCTTGCGACTTAGACTGAACTCTGTGGATCTTGAAGCTGGTCCATGTACCTGGCCAGGTAAAAGCACAGACATTAACCTACGTCGCTGTACACCCACATCTCCCTGGGCAGGTCGGGACACACGGAGGGAATTGTTGCCTCATTAGAATGCGGAAAAGGCCTTCGACTCTGTCGAATGGCTCAATTCGGGGCGTACTCGGGGTAAGAATCAACTGGAGATAATCCGTTTTGTTCCCACTCGCCCTCCCCTCACGACTATCCGGTAAGCCCGACCTGACCACTCACATGCACTTTTAAAAACAGTTTCTAAATTCCGGTACTTGGGAATAGAGATTCAGGGGGGACCCAAAATTGTACCTAGTAGACAATGTCTTCCCCATACTACAGAACCTGATTGATAAATGCCAAGCCTGTAAGGTAGTCAGTTCCTTTATATGGGCGGGGAAACAGTCCTAGAATTGCGCAACAAACTCTCCAGTTTACCCCTCTCCCTTGGGGGACTAGCCTTTGCCATGTCTAAGCGGCAGTCCTAGGGTCCTATGCGGCCCTCAGCAATCTGGTCTTTAGGGGGCCGAAGCGCACCCCGAGATCACCACGCCGATGCGAACTACGGTTCGGGTATGGGTCACAACTGACGGCTAAACTAAGTGCCCCGAATACTGTATCAATGTTTTTTTTTCCGCTACCTCCAATTGCGGACACGCACGCACCGCGCTATGTACGGGGTGGAGAAGTTCCTGGTCTCAAAGAATGACAGGATCCTTCTCCTCCTCTGATAAACTGGACAGTAGGAGAATTATGCCCCGTACACACGGTCGGAAATTCCGACGGAAAATGTCCAATCGGACCATGTTGTCGGAAAATCCGACCGCGTGTGGGCTCCATCAGACTTTTTCCGTCGGAAATTTGAGATCCTGCTCTCAAATTTTCCGACAACAAAATCCGATCAGACTTTTTCCGATCGTGTGTAGAGAATTCTGACGGACAAAGTGCCACGCATGCTCAGATCAAATTACGAGACCAAAGCTATTGGCTACTAGCCTCTACGTGGTTCCGTCGTACGCAACGAACGTCACCACGTTCAGAATGATCGGATTTTCCTTCAACTTTGTCTGACCGTGTGTATGCAACACCAGTGTCGGACAAAATCCGTCTGAAAAAATCTGACGGATTTTGTGGCCGGAATTTCCGACCGTGTGTACGGGGCATTTACAAACCACTTGGACCTACAGGTAAGCCTAGATTAAGGCTTACCTGTAGGTCAAAGAAATATATTTGCCAAAGAACAGGCACCGCTGTCTACGACGCATGCGCCGTAGACAGCCGCTCTCAACGGCGATATGCCGTGAGTGGCGGCTCCCGTGTGCATGCTGTTGAATGACATCGATGGAGCCGCGAGACCCACCAAGAAGATGGAGGCGCCGTACACAAGGGGACAGCAATGACTTCGCTGGCTCCTGTGTCAGGTAAGTGACACATAATGGACTAATATGCGATGCATAGTAGTCCATTATGCTTTAACTTTGCAGGTAAACAAAGAGGAAGTTAACCCATTAGGGTTTACTTCCTCTTTAAGCCTAGTTGGGGCCCAATTGTGCTGTTGGTGCATGTGAGAATAGTCCCAGTAAAGCCTGCAAGCAGCAATAAGGCTACTAGATGGTTGCATGGTCAGTTCCTAGAGGGCTCAGCTTCTCTAGCAGCAAATAGTAAATCCCCACAGTAGCATCTCACCAGGTCCACCAGCTCACTATCTGGTTACATACAGTGATTACTCCACTCTCTGCTCTGCACCCAGGTGCCTCTATCTGTTGGCACATTAGGATTCAGCACACTGGATCTTGCTCAGGCTGCCACAGTGGTGATGCATACTGGACTACAGCTCCCCCAGTGCCGTGCTGCCTGACTCAGTCCACTGAACTCATCCTGCTTAGCTGCTCCCTCCTCTTTCTGATATAGCTCTTAACCAGTTTTGCAGCCAGTGTTTCTCTCACTCTCCATTCCTAGCCGAGCACATGGCTACAAGAGGTTTCTCTTACAGTTAGAATTATAGTGTCTAAGGTTAAAACACTGCTGAATATGTCTAAGAAACATATATAAACCATAAATAAATGCATAATGCCATATTCAGCCAATATTCACTGGATCATTCAATATGGTTAGTATATTGTAATGCAGCCCTCAAAATTTGCACTCGCCTGCTCGCATATGGCAAGTGGAAATAAGCTGAGGGTCTCGAGGGGGGGGGGGGGTCCGCTTGGCTCTGGCAAGGAGGTGGACCAGCTCAGCTCCGCTCGGGCAAGGGGGGTGGGCCAGCGGGCAGGCCAGTTCGGCTTGAGTGGGTCCTCTCAGCTTGGACAGGGAGGCGGGCTGGCTCGGCTCAGTTTAGGTCGGGGGTTCGGGTCCGGTCCTCTTAGCTCAGGCGGAGAGAAGGGGGTGGGGCATTTAAAAATGGGGCATATAAATGCAGCTATATACCTTGTTCGCAGATCTCCACTTACATGACCCGCCGTCTTTCTCCTCTCCTGCATGACAGCTACAGCAGGCGGGGCAGAGGATCCCCCGCTGATGTCATTCAGGAGGGGAGGAGAGAGGCAGCCCGCCCACTGCAGCTGTCATGCGAGAGAGGAGAAAGACGGTGGGTCATGTGATCACAGATCTGCGCTCTGTTAACAAGGTATAAAGCTGCATTTTTATAAAGCGCAGTCACAGAGGAAAATTACATGAATCAACCGAGAGGATAATGTAAATGTAACCCTAATTTGAGCAGCAGAAGGGAGGGGGTGGGCACAGATACGGAGCTCACAGACAGGGAGGGGATGGGGGAGGAGGACAGAGGAGATAGAGAGCAGGCCTGTGGATGATGGAGGCACGTAAACTAACCACAGTGTCAGGGCTCAGCAGCCATGATGAACCTTGGTCAGTTTACAGGGGGAGGACAAAAACTGGCAGGATCAGCCAGGTATTTTAGGGTATACAGGGGGCCAAATGACACAGCACAAGCACTATGCTGTATAATATGATTTAAAGGAACACGATCTTTAGGTTTTTTTGGGGTTAACAAACGCTTTTAAGGTAAAAAGCCTTCTGTGTGTAGCTCCCCCCCAGCCATCCAGCGCTGTCCCCAAGAGCAACAGCTCTCTTGGCTCTCTCTCACTGGAGATTGTGAACCACAGCCAGTAAGGAGAAAGCGGGGGGGGGGGGTGACGCCGAGCTGTGCTGTATGTGTCAATGGGCATATCACAGCCGTCCACTTCCGGGTATGCGTGATGGCATAATATGCTCCGCCTCTGTGCATTTTGTCATTAGGTCATGTGACTTTGTTAGGGAAAATGTGTGTACTGAGCCACCGATCTGAAATAACCTACAAGTCAGCACTGATATATGTGCTTTCTACTGTGGTTCGCCAGACAATCAGTACACTTTACCAAGTGAGCGGATTTCTTGTTTTTACAAAATAATAAGTGGATATTTTAAACAGTAAGAAGATAGCTTTATTTTTTTTGGCTGAATATTGGAAACTACGAGGATAAGGCTGATGGTCCCTGGATTGATGAGGAAAATAGATATGGAGACAAGTCCTTATGCCCGAGAGATATTATAAACACCTTAAAAGGGGAAGGTGCACCTAGACCTATTTTTTCATATAGGTCTATTCATCCAAGTGAGAGATTATTCATTTTTTCAGATCCTCAGAGAGTTCTTTGTTGCCATGAGGTACCATGTTGAACTTCCAGTGACCAGTATGAGAGAGTGAGAGCGATAACACCAAATTTAACACACCTACTCCCCATTCACACCTGAGACTTTGTAACATTAACGAGTCACATGACACTGGGAGGAAAAATGGCTAATTGGACCCAATTTGGACATTTTCACTTAGGGGTGTACTCACTTTTGTTGCCAGCGGTTTAGACATTAAAGCAGAGTTCCGCCGGAGGAAAAAAATTTAAAGTCAACAGCTACAAATACTGCAGCTGCTGACTTTTAATATTAGGACACTTACCTGTCCAGGGAGCCCGCGATCTTCAGATCGACTCCCGGGTGCTGCCGCTGCCATTCGCCGTAAGGGAACCATGCTGCGTGTTCTGATTGGTCCCTGCTCACTTCTGAGAACTGTGTGTTCCAGAAGACAGCGGGGGGGGGGGGTTAGGATTTGCTGGACATTGCATAGATCGCCGCACATTTCTGGGTGGAACTCCGCTTTAACGACTGTGTGTTCAGTTATTTTGAGGGGACAGCAAATTGACACTGTTATACAAGCTGTACACTCACTACTTTACATTGTAGCAAAGTGTAATTTCTTCAGTGTTGTCACATGAAAAGTTATAATAAAATATTTACAAAAATGTGAGGGGTGTACTCACTTTTGTGAGATGCTGTATATATATATATATATATATATATATATATATATATATATATATATACATTTCTTGTGTAAGTCAGACAACAGAAAATCTGCTGGCCCCATTTACACAGAATGAATGAAGTGCATGGATATTCTGTAAATAGTTAAAACCACAAAAGTCCATAAATATCCAACATCAGCTGGGTAATGTACGCTTTGACTAATACGATGTAATCCTGCTGCTGTATGCAAGCAGTCCACTGTAGTACTTGTCTTTAATAGTTATAGTTCATCTGGAAAATTATATGTTCTAATACAACAGTGTTGCCAACCTACCATCACCCCCTGCCTCCATCCTACTCTGCCACCAATACTCCCTTCCTCAATCGCCCTCTGCCACCAACACCCCCTTCCTCCATTGCCCCTGCCACCATCCCCCTCTGCCACCATCATACCCTGCCTCCATCCCCCTCCGCCACATCATACCCTGTCTCCATCCCCCTCCGCCACCTTCTGCCCTGCGACCATCCCCCTCTGCCTCCACCCCTCTCTGCCAGACTGCCACCATCCCCCTCTGCCACCATCTACCCTGCCACCACCCCCCTCTGCCAGACTGCCACCATCCCCCTCTGCCTCCACCCCTCTCTGCCAGACTGCCACCATCCCCCTCTGCCACCATCTACCCTGCCACCACCCCCCTTCTGCCAGACTGCCTCCATCCCCCTTCTGCCACCATCCCCCTTCTGCCAGACTGCCTCCATCCCCCTCTGCCAACATCTACCGTGCCACCACCCCCCTCTGCCAGACTACCACCATCCCCCTCTGCCACCATCTGCCCTGCCACCACCCCCCTTCTGCCAGACTGCCTCCATCCCCCTTCTGCCACCATCCCCCTTCTGCCAGACTGCCTCCATCCCCCTCTGCCACCATCCCCTTCTGCCAGACTGCCTATATCTCCCTCTGCCACCATCTGCCTCCACCCCTCTCTGCCAGACTGCCACCATCCCCCTCTGCCACTATCTACCCTGCCACCACCCCCCTCTGCCAGACTGCCACCATCCCCCTCTGCCTCCACCCCTCTCTGCCAGACTGCCACCATCCCCCTCTGCCACCATCTACCCTGCCACCACCCCCCTCTGTCAGACTGCCACCATCCCCCTCTGCCACCATCTGCCCTGCCACCACCCCCCTCTGCCAGACTGCCACCATCCCCCTCTGCCAACATCTACCCTGCCACCACCCCCCTCTGCCAGACTGCCTCCATCCCCCTTCTGCCACCATCCCCCTTCTGCCAGACTGCCTATATCCCCCTCTGCCACCATCCCCTTCTGCCAGACTGCCTATATCTCCCTCTGCCACCATCTGCCTCCATCCCCCTCTGCCAGACTGCCTCCATCTCCCTCTGCCACCATCTGCCTCCATCCCCCTCTGCCAGACTGCCTCCATCTCCCTCTGCCACCATCTGCCTCCATCCCCCTCTGCCAAACTGCCTCAATCACCTGCTGTCACCGTCGGCTGGGCTGTCACTCCGTCCCCGACTCCCCAGGTTCCCGTGGACTCCTGGCCCTGGATGCAGGTCTCCTCCATTCTGCCGTCGCGTGCTGCTTATACACCGCCCACCATGCCCTGCCTCCGACTCGAATCCTGCTGCTGCTCCAGGCCGTGTTAGTAGTGTAGTGTTACACATTTTTTGAATTTGTCGCGCCTGGAAATACATCACGCGTGACGCGCCTCGCCATCGGCGCACAGCCTCTGAGATCCGCCCCCCCGCCGGCCGAATACAGGATCCGATCTGCTCGGCAAGCTCCGGAACTGCGCATGCGCAGTTCCGAGCCGACCCGATCACGGCAAATTTTACTGGCACATTCCCGCTACTACGGGCATTTACGGGCACCGAAAAAAGTGCCCGTTTCTACGGGCTGCCCGTAAAAATACGGGCGGTTGGCAACACTGTAATACAACCAGGGCTCAAGTCCTGCGGGAACGCATGGGAACGGAGTTCCTGTACTTTTTCCACAACAGGACCTCAGTTCCTGTTAGCAGTTGTGTCCTGCAAGACTTTGAAGTATGCGAGCTGTGTGGCAGGTGCTACACCAGCAGCCGCCGGCACAGCTCGCAATAGGGGTGGACAGACCATTCAGGCATTGCCAGTAGGGGGCCCCATGACAGCTTCCGCTTCAATCTACCTGTAAATCACAGCTAGCTGACGGGTAGATCAGGTCCCTGCTGCTAAGAGATTGTGTTTAGTCAGACCTCTCGTGATGCGCTCCTCCCCGCCGACCCCTCATGATTTTCTGTCTCCTCATCCCCCCCCAGTCTCCTGCATACTTGCTCTGTGTGTCCCGCTGAATCCCCCCCCCCCCCCTCCTCTATCTTCAGTGCCATATGATGAGAGAACCCAGAGGAGGAGCACAGCTATTCTGCTCACAGGACATGCAGGGAGAGAGGTGAGCTGAGGGAGGAACATCAGTTTGGGGTGGTAGGCTGAGCACAATACCTGGCAAAGTTTAATGCCAGGAGGGAAGTTTATGTGGAAATATGTGAAGGGTTGGAATAGCAGCGAGTGTGTGTTGGAGCCCTGCAGAGTTTGCAGCCCCCCAAGCTAACATACATCTCCTAAGCAGGAACACATCACTATCTCCCCAAGCATTCTGTCCAGATAATGTGCAGTTCATTTATGACCTTTCCGTTTAACCCTGTGTTATCCAAACTCTGTTCAATGAAAAGTGTAAACTCACCACATAAACACTCTATATACAAAATATAATTCCCCAATAAAGATCAGAACATGATGTTCACATTTGCATGGAAGCACAATTGAATGAATGCTGATTATTCAGAGAATTACCGTATTTATGTTTATTGAGGATTGTTTTTTTTTTTTATGTACTAACAGTTAAGCTTCATACACACAATACGAAAATTGGATGAAAAATACCACTTTTGAAGCGTTCGTGCGGATGAGCGTATCATTTTTTTTTTTTTTTGGTGGGGGAGTGGATCTTGGGTGGGAGTTCCCACACTTTTTTCCCCAGGACTTGACCCCTGAATACAACACTATATGCAGTGTGTGTCTCCCATATGCCATATACAGTAATTATGTAGGTATAAAGAGAAACCTGCAAAACCATTAATTCCGGTAGGAATTTATTAAAATAGTAATCCTGCTGTAGCTGAATCAAATACAGTCCACACTGAAGGCAAACAATTGGTCTTAGTGCATAGAAGGATCTCACCCATATCTAAAGAGCATCATTCCCACCACAGAATCCATAACAGGTTTATAATCAAGCAGCATATATCAGATGGATCTAGTGCCCAAGTGTACACAAGAAAGGATGATGCCTTCAAGCATTACGGGTGCGCGAACTCTACATGATTCAAGTCAAAAAAATGTAGCCAACGAATCAGTGTCCAATAGGTCCAGCCTACAGACGTGGGCAAGAAAAGAATCTTTATACATGCATACCATGCAGCCCTGACATGTTTTGCCCAAAGGCTTCCTCAGAAGGCAAGGCTGAATTGATGCATGTGCTGCATCCACTTAAAAGCAAAAGGTTACAGCAATAAGCCCACATGGTGTTCCAGCGTGGGGCACAAAGTAATTGTTCCTGTAACAGGGGTGAACCATCTGATCCACTGATCAAAGATAAAATAAGTTAAAAAAAGTGAAAAGAAATGACTCGCAAACAATATAAAAAAATAACCACATGTAGAAAAAAAGTTATATATAATGAATATATAATATATACAGTATCTCACAAAAATTAGTACACCCCTCACATTTTTGTAAATATTTTATTATATCTTTTCGTGTGACAATGTAAAGTAGTGGGTGTACAGCTTGTATAACAGTGTAAATTTGCTGTCCCCTCAAAATAACTTAACACACAGACATTAATGTCAAAACCGCTGGCAACAAAAGAGAGTACACGCCTAAGTGAAAATGTCCAAATTGGGCACAAAGTATCAATATTTTGTGTGGCCACCATTATTTTCAGCACTGCCTTTACCCTCTTGGGCATGGAGTTCACCATGACACAGGTTGCCACTGGAGTCCTCTTCCACTCCATGACGACATTGTGGAGCTGGTGGATGTTAGAGACCTTGCACTCTTCCACCTTCCCTTTAAGGATGCCCCACAGATGCTTAATAGGGTTCAGGTCTGGAGACATGCTTGGTCAGTCCATCACCTTTACCCTCAGCTTCTTTAGCAGGGCAGTGGTCGTCTTGGAGGTATGTTTGGGGTCGTTATCATGTTGAAATACTGCCCTGCGGTGCAGTCTCCGAACGGAGGGGATCATGCTCAGCTTCAGTATGTCACAGTACATGTTGGCATTCATAGTTCCCTCAATGAAATGTAGCTCCCCAGTGCCGGCAGCACTCATGCAGCCCCAGACCATGACACTCCCACTACCATTCTTGACTGTAGGCAAGACACACTTGTCTTTGTACTCCTCACCTGGTTGCCGGTGATGTGTCGAATTCTGTCCCCCATCGGATAGTGTTCGCCCTGTACCGCGCTTCCGAAAGAAAATCTCCGAAGATGAACGGCGCCTGCGCTGTGAGTCCAGTTTCAAGCCCCACCATCCAAGTGGACACAGAGTTATAAGATAGCCGAGCGATGCGAGGCCGTGCCCGAAGCGTGGCGAGCGAAGCGAGCCCGCGAGGGGCCCTGTTACTATGTGCTACCGTATGTCCACTTGGATGGTGGGGCTTGCACCTGGACCAGGCGCCATTCATCTTCGGAGATTTTCGGAATCTCCTTGTCCTCTGTACTGCGCAAGCGCTGCGCCTGCACAGTACGGGGCAGACATTATCCGATGGCGGACAGTTTTTGTCAGAACACCGGCACACACGATTGACACCATCTGAACCAAATAAGTTTATCTTGGTCTCATCAGACCACAGGACATGGTTCCAGTAATACATGTCCTTAGTCTGCTTGTCTTCAGCAAATTGTTTGTGGGCTTTCTTGTGCATCATCTTTAGAAGAGGCTTCCTTCTGGGACAACAGCCATGCAGACAAATTTGATGCAGTGTGTGGCGTATGGTCTGAGCACTGATAGGCTGACCCCCCACCCCCTTCAACTTCTGCAGCAATGCTGGCAGCACTTATACATCTATTTCCCAAAGCCAACCTCTGGATATGACGCTGAGCACTTCTTTGGTCGACCATGGCAAGGCCTGTTCTGAGTGGAACCTGTCCTGTTAAACCGCTGTATGGTCTTGGCCACCGTGCTGCAGCTCAGTTTTAGGGTCTGGCAATCTTCTTATAGCCTAGGCCATCTTTATATTGAGCAACAGTTCTTTTTTTCAGATCCTCAGAGAGTTCTTTGCCTTGAGGTGCCATGTTAAACTTCCAGTGACCAGTATGAGAGAGTGAGAGCGATAACACCAAATTTAACAAACCTGCTCTCCATTCACACCTGAGACCTTGTAACACTGATGAGTCACATGACACCAGGGAGAGAAAATGGCTAATTGGGCCCAATTTAGACATTTTCACTTAGGGGTGTACTCACTATTGTTGCCAGCGGATTAGATATTAATGGCTGTGTGTTGAGTTATTTTGAGGAAACAGCAAATTTACACTGTTATACAAGCTGTACACTCACTACTTTACATTGTAGCAAAGTGTAATTTCTTCAGTGTTGTCACATGAAAAGATATAATACAATATTTACAAAAATGTGAGGGGTGTACTCACTTTTGTGAGATATATATATATATATATATATATATATATATATACACACACACACATATACATACATATACACACACACACACACACACATGCATACAGATGTAGCGCCCTGGGGTTTATTCAGGGAGCTCCTCACAAATTTACTTGCCAAGCATAGTTATCTTGGTCGATTGATAGAGATCTATTGATTTCTCCCTAAGTATGGCCTTGTTGCACTTTCCTCTTCTACCACTAGGTGGCCGGGTGCTTGGTGTTACTAGATATGAGAAGGGCAACCCAAGGTCAGGTTATGACTATATGGGGTATCTCAGCCAATGGGCAGGGGTCTTCTTGAATCCCTTGGCCTGCTGGGAGAACCTATATATTTGGGTGAGGTCAGGTGATCTATGTACTGTGCCACTGGGCGGCTGTCTGGGTGGACATGTGTCGTACTCCCCGGGCTGCTAGGACTGAGAGTGGGCCTGTCCCGGGGGCATCTGGCTGCCAGGCAGTGTGAGGGCCTATCCAGAAGTAAGAGGGCAGGGTTGGGACTACAGCTTGCAGTCCAAGCAAAAGTGACGGTTCTGTCGGCCGGAGAACCTGTCAGTGGTCGGAGGTAGAAGGGAAGCTGTCGCGACAAAGGGACCAACCACCTTTACCAGGGACCACAGTAAGTAACTGAAGCAAGTACCGGAACCACATTCTCACTGAAAGGGCACGGTGGAGAATCAGAAAACTTCAGGCGGTTATCAAGTCAGGGACCCAACCCACGGAGTAGACACTTGCAGAGCAGCCTTGTGAGTCAAGCCAGAGACTTTGCCGGTTAGCAGGGGTGAAGCTTGAGAAGTATCTGGAGTGCCAAGCTAGGGACCCAACAGGGAAGCGTGGGTGACGCTTGAGTGGATACCACTGCTAACTTTGGAGGAGCTCAAGGGATTCAGAGTCAGAGTGTTGAAAAACTACAAGAGGCAGTTGTAGTGAAGCTGAAAGTACACTTACATTTGAGCTAGGAACTGTTAAAAGACTGTTACCATAGTAAACAGCAATCCTGCATGTTCAGATGTGGCTTCTTGCTGGGGCCTTTCCCTGCATGGCTGTCCTCCTATTGGAGTCTGTCAATTGAATTTGCAACTACCTAAGGGTGTCCTGGTCCTAACCCTCTTCCCCCAAAAATACAAAAAGGACCATCAAAAGAAATAAAACCGCTTTTACATCCAAGAAGTGTCTAGCGCCCAATGACTTGCACAACTCACCACATATTGAAGGATGTCAGCTATCTTTGGCGTTGGAGGTCCTCATTAGACTGGACATGGCCGGAGACCTTGCTACACATACATACGGTACATACATACACACACATACATACAGTGCCTTGAAATTTTTCCACATTTTGTCATGTTACAACCAAAAATGTAAAATGTATTTTATTGGGATTTTATGTAATAGACCAACACAAAGTGGCACATAATTGTGAAGTGGAAGGAAAATGATAAATGATTTTCAATTTTTTTTACAAATAAATATGTAAAAAGTGTGGCGTGCATTCAGCCCCCCTAAGTCGATACTTTATAGAATCACCTTTCACTGCAATTACAGCTGCAAGTCTTTTTGGGAATGTCTCTACCAGCTTTGCACATCTAGAAAGTGACATTTTGGCCCATTCTCCTTTGAAAAACAGCTCAAGCTCTGTCAGATTGGACAGAGAGCGTCTGTAAACAGCAATTTTCAAAACAGCAATTTTCAAGTCTTGCCACAGACTCAAGTGGATTTAGGTCTGGGCTTTGACTGGGCCATTCTAACACATGAATATGTTTTGATCTAAACCATTCCATTGTAGCTCTGGTCAGTGGCGTTGTTAGCCGGGTGCGGGGGGTGCGCGCCGCACCCGGGTGACACCCGCCAAAGGGGTGACACCCGTGGGTAGCGGCACCGCTAACACCGCCCGCCGCCCTGTGTCTCACCGCCGCCGCGGCTGTGTCCCTCAGCGGAGCGGAGCGGAACGAAGCCGCCTCCCCCTCCTCTCTGTTTACATCCACAGAGGAGGAGGAGGAGCTCGAGGGACACACACCGCTGTCTGTATCTGAGGTCTGTAAGGGGGGTGTCTGTATTGAGGAATGTCCGTACTGGGGGGATTTGCACTGGGGGTGTTTCTGTAAAATGGGGGGTCTGCACTGGAGGGGTGTCTGTACTTTGGGGGGTCTGCACTGGGGGGGTCTGCACTGCTGGGTGGTCTGCACTGAGGGGGGATATCTGTACAGCTGGGGGGGGTCTGCCCTGGGGGGTGTCTGTACTGAGGGAGGGGGGTCTGCACTGCTGGGGGTCTGTACTGGGGGGTGTCTGTACTGAGGGGTGCCTGCCTTAAGGGGGGTGTCTGTACTGCTGGGCGGTCTGCACTGGGGGGTCTGCACTGAGGGGGATGTCTGTACTGAGGGGGGTCTGCACTGGGGGGTATCTGTACTGCTGGGGAGGTCTGCACTGGGGGGTGTGGGTCTGCACTGGGGGGGGGGGGTCTGCACTGAGGGGGATGTCTGTCCTGAGGGGGTGTCTGTAATGCTGGGGGGGTCTGCACTGAGAGGGGTATCTGTACTGCTGGGGGGGTCTGCACTGGGGGGGGTGTCTGTACTGAGGGGGATCTGCACTAAGGGGGGTTGTCTGCACCGAGGTGGGGGTGTCTGTACTGATGGAGGGGTCTGCACTGAAGGGGTGTCTGTACTGAGGGAGGAGGTTTATACTGAGGGAGGGGGGTCTATATTGATGGAGGGTGGTCTGTACTTAGTGGGGGGGTCTGTACTGAAGGAGGGGGATCTATATTGCGGGAGGGGAGTCTGTAGTTAGTGAAGGGGGGTCTGTACTGAGGGGGGGACTATAGTTGGGGGGGTGACACCATTTTTTTTTCGCACCGGGTGACACCAACCCTAGTGACGCCACTGGCTCTGGTTGTATGTTTAGGGTTGTTGTCCTGCTGGAAGGTGAACTTCCGCCCCAGTCTCAAGTCTTTTGCAGACTCTAACAGGTTATCTTCTAAGATTGCCCTGTGTTGGCTCCCTCCATTTCCCATCAACAGCTTCCTTGTCCCTGCTGAATAAAAGCATCCCCACAACATGATGCTGCCACCACCATGTTTCACGATGGGGATGGTGTATTCAGGGTGATGTGCAGTGTTAGTTTTCCGCCATACATAGCATTTTGCTTTTAGGCCAAAAAGTTCAATTTTGGTCTCATCTGACCAGAGCACCTTCTTACACATGTTTGCTGTGTCCCCCACATGGCAACTTGCAAACTGCAAACGGGACTTTTTATGGCTTTCATTTAACAATGGCTTTCTTCTTGCCGCTCTTCCATAAAGGCCAGATTTGTGGAGTGCATGACTAATAGTTATCCTGTGGACAGATTCTCCCACCTGAGCTGTGGACCTCTGCAGCTCCTCCAGAGTTACCATGGGCCTTTTGGCTGCTTCTCTGATTAATGTTCTCCTTGGCCAGCCTGTCAGTTTAGGTGGATGGCCATGTCTTGGTAAGTTTGCAGTTGTGCCATACACTTTTCATTTTTGGATGATGGATTGAACAGTGCTCCATGAGATGTTCAAAGCTTGGGATATTTTTTATAACCTAACCCTGATTTAAACTTCTCCACAACTTTATCTCTGACCCGTCTGGTGTGTTCCTTAGCCTTCATGGTGCTGTTTGTTCATTAAGGTTCTCTAACACACCTCTGAGGGCTTCACAGATCAGCTTTATTTATACTGAGAATAAATTACACACAGGTGGACTCTATTTACTAGTTAAGTGACTTCTGAAGGCAATTGGTTCCAATAGACTTTAGTTAGGGGTATCAGAGTAAAGAGGGCTGAATAAAAATGCACTCCACACTTTTCAGATATTTATATGTAAAAAAAAAAATGATGTGCCACTTTGTGTTGGTCTATCACATAAAATCCCAATAACATGAATTTATGTTTTTAGTGGCAACATAACAAAATGTGAAAAATGTCAGATCTCAGTACTGGTACAAATTTGTCATGTGAGCATTAAAGTGTGGTTCACGCTAACACATACTGGATTGTCGCCTATGACACCTATTCATATGTACTCATATCTAGGTAGCAGGAAAGGTGGAGGTAACAGATTCAGAAAATGAATAAAACAGAAGCAGGGAGGTGCTTGCACTGGAGCTTCCTCTCTACAAGAGAAGACTGAGCTGCACAGTAGTGGGGTCTCATTCCAAATCACATGAGATTGGTGGTGAGAGACAACAGTGCCTTAGATGATCGCGCACTACAGATTTATAGCAATGAGGTTGTAGTGCCCTGATATTTTAAGAAGGATTCAAAGTAAGACAATGTCGCTTTTTCAGGGCACCACTTAGGACAATTTACATTTCTAAATGCCCTCTATAAAATCTTCCGTTTTCTAATTCATGTCCACTTTAAGCAAAGGGCCAGCCTGTTAAAAAAAAAGTAGTAATTTTAAAATTATACATCAGCTGGAACAGGTGACATGCAAATCAATGGCTGTAAGAACTAGGAAATGAAAAAACACAGAAATAAGTATTCTCAGTCACAGCCAGCATTTTTGTCACTTTCCCAAATAGATGTGTGAACAACTGACAGGGAGCTGTAGTCGAAGCAGAAGGCTTAGTTTACATTTGGATAACATTTTGACAAATTAAAAACATAAAGACCTATTTAACCATAATTTATAGTGTGCTGTCCTGTAGGCCAAATGTTCAGTTATTTTAAATCCTGATGAAGAAGCACATTAAGGTCATGGAGTGGCCTAGTCAGTCTTCAGACCTTAATCTGAAAATTTATGGCGGGAGCTGAAACTTCGAGTTGCCAAGCGACAGCCAAGAAACCTTAAGGATTTAGAAAAGATCTGTATAGAAGAATGGACCAAAATCCCTCCTGAGATGTGTGCTTGCCAACAAGGGTTTCTCCACCAAGTACTAAGTCATGTTTTGCTTAGGGACAGGGGTCAAGTCCTGGGGAAAAAAGTGTGGTAACTCCCACCCAAGATCCACTCCCCCACCAAAAAAAAATAAATTATACGCTCATATGCATATATATTTCACAGAAAATACAGTGACTGCGAATGCGACATGCTACAGGAGATGACCAGACTGCAAATGTGACATACTACAGGAGATGACCAGACTGCGAATGCGACATACTACAGGAGATGACCAGACTGCAAATGCGACATTCTACAGGAGATGCCCAGACTGCAAATGCGACATACTACAGGAGATGACCAGACTGCAAATGCGACATACTACAGGAGATGACCAGACTGCGAATGCAACATTCTACAGGAGATGCCCAGACTGCAAATGCGACATACTACAGGAGATGACCAGACTGCGAATGCGACATACTACAGGAGATGCCCAGACTGCAAATGCGACATACTACAGGAGATGACCAGACTGCGAATGCGACATACTACAGGAGATGACCAGACTGCGAATGCGACATTCTACAGGAGATGCCCAGACTGCAAATGCGACATACTACAGGAGATGACCAGACTGGGAATGCGACATACTACAGGAGATGACCAGACTGCGAATGCGATATACTACAGGAGATGCCTAGACTGCGAATGCGACATGCTACAGGAGATGACCAAACTGCGAATGCGACATACTACAGGAGATGACCAGACTGCGAATGCGACATTCTACAGGAGATGCCCAGACTGCAAATGCGACATTCTACAGGAGATGCCCAGACTGCAAATGCGACATACTACAGGAGATGACCAGACTGCGAATGCGACATACTACAGGAGATGACCAGACTGCGAATGCGATATACTACAAGAGATGCCTAGACTGCGAATGCGACATGCTACAGGAGATGACCAGACTGCGAATGCGACATACTACAGGAGATGACCAGACTGCGAATGCGACATGCTACAGGAGATGACCAGACTGTGAATGCGACATACTACATGAGATGACCAGACTGCGAATGCGACATGCTACAGGAGATGACCAGACTGTGAATGCGACATACTACATGAGATGCCCAGACTGCGAATGCGACATACTACAGGAGATGACCAGACTGCGAATGCGACATACTACAGGAGATGACCAGACTGCGAATGCGACATGCTACAGGAGATGACCAGACTGTGAATGCGACATACTACATGAGATGACCAGACTGCGAATGCGACATGCTACAGGAGATGACCAGACTGTGAATGCGACATACTACATGAGATGCCCAGACTGCGAATGCGACATACTACAGGAGATGCCCAGACTGCGAATGCGACATACTACAGGAGATGACCAGACTGCGAATGCTACAGGAGATGACCAGACTGTGGCCAGCCAGGCTCACCTCCCGCTCTCATAGGTCCGGAGGTGGAGCTTTCTGCGGTAGGGGTGGGGCTTATGGCAATAGGGCGTGGCTTACGGTGATCGGGCGGGGCTTGTATCAGTTGGGGTGGGAATATTCATAGTCCAGGAGAAGAGATCTCAGTGCTCTGAGGCACATACAGACTACATAGGGTGGGGCAGGGCAGGGTCAGAGCGTCAGTGGAACTCCCTGCCCCGCCCCTCCCTGCTGACAGAGCCTCCATCAGCCTAAGCCGAGCCCAACATCCGGCTATCTGCTAGAGCCTCGGGCGGCTCTAGTCCTGCAAAGGGAACGGCGTTCCTGCTGTGAAAAAAGTTCAGGGACGCCGTTCCCACGCGTTCCCGCAGGACTCGAGCCCTGCTTAGGGATCAAAATGTATTTTACTCAATAAACTGCAACTCAATTCATAACACGTGTATCATGTGTTTCTGGATTTGTGGTTGATATTCTGGCTTTATCATTTAAAATACACCTATGATAAAAGTTAAAGAACCTTCATTTCATTGTAAGGGGGGGAAATAAATCATATACAGGGGTTCAAATAATTATTTTCCCCACTGTAAAAAGGAAAAAAAAAACACAATTAAAAAAACTATTTCCAATACTTTCTTTTATAAAACATAGCAAATAAAAATGCCAGGACCATAAGAAAACTGTCTAAATGACATTTTTATGGGAAAAAGACAAACCAGTATTATTTTATTTTTTGCTACAATTTTTTGGAAATTAATAAACATGCTGGTATTGAGGAGTAGGGATGAGCCCGATGTTACTTATGCAATGAATAATTTGTCATTATGATCTGGATGCTGCCTATACAATAAACCTTCTACTTCTTTCTATGCAGCTTTAAATACATGGATTGTTCTTAAAATAGCAACTCTCTGATTAAATCAGATGATTTTGGATACATACTGCTTGGTACTTTTTGTTCCTGTGCCCGCCCAGTGAGACTTTTTTTAAAAAAAAACAGCAATACACTTATCTTCCCAGTAAAAAGATGTGCAGGGAGCATGTCAGCGGGAGGGAGAGAACAGCAATATACAGATCTTCCCAGTGAAAAGCTGTGCAGGAGGCATGTCAGCAAAGGGGGAGAGAACAGCCATACATAGATCTTCCCAGTGAGGAGCTGTGCAGGAGGCATGTCAGCAAAGGGGGAAAGAACAGCCATACATAGATCTTCCCAGTGAGGAGCTGTGCAGGAGGCATGTCAGCGGGAGGGAGAGAACAGCCATACACTGATCTTCCCAGTGAGGAGCTGTACAGGAGGCATGTCAGCAGGAGGGAGAGAACAGCCATACACTGATCTTCCCAGTGAGAAGCTGTGCAGGAGGCATGTCAGCAGGAGGGAGAGAACAGCCATACACTGATCTTCCCAGTGAGGAGCTGTGCAGGAGGCATGTCAGCGGGAGGGAGAGAACAGCCATACACTGATCTTCCCAGTGAGAAGCTGTGCAGGAGGCATGTCAGCAGGAGGGAGAGAACAGCCATACACTGATCTTCCCAGTGAGAAGCTGTGCAGGAGGCATGTCAGCGGGAGGGAGAGAACAGCAATACACTGATCTTCCCAGTGAGAAGCTGTACAGGAAGCATGTCAGCAGGAGGGAGAGAACAGCCATACACTGATCTTCCCAGTGAGAAGCTGTGCAGGAGGCATGTCAGCAGGAGGGAGAGAACAGCCATACACTGATCTTCCCAGTGAAAAGCTGTGCAGGAGGCATGTCAGCAGGAGGGAGAGAACAGCCATACACTGATAAAAAAATGAAGAACTGTCAATTTTAATCTATTGCTGTAAATACATGTTATTGGTCAGGAGTTTAACAACTACAGTTTTGACGTTTAAAATGTTGATGATCATAATGTAGTGTGGAAGACGCAAAGAAGACACTGGGGGTTAATTACTAAAGGAAAATCCACTTTGCACTGCAAGTGCACTTGGAAGTGCAGTCACTGCAGATCCGAGGGGGAACTGCAAGGAAAATAAAAAACAGCATTTTAGCTTGCACATGATTGGATGATAAAATCAGCAGAGCTTCCACTCATTTCAGATCTACCCCTTAGATTGAGAGCGACTGCACTTCCAAGTGCACTTGCAGTGCAAAGTGGATTTGCCTTTCGCAAATAACCCCCAATAAATAATATACACATTTGTACAAATGTGGTCTTAATGTGGAAGAAAAGGTTTGCAGGGACAGGAAAATAATTGTACCTTGAAATATACAATTGGGGCAATAAATTGATCAACCAGGTAACTCATTTATATAAAGGACAAATAACAAGCGTGGTACACAGGTGTTTGCAGAAGTACATCTGTAGCTGTAGTAGGTCAATAATAAGTCTCAGCGGGAACACAATGAAAACAGGAGCACCTGCAAGACCCATTTTTCTGCTTACTGAAAATTTCACACTCGATAATTTAACCTTCAGGGTTGTACTACTAGAAAAACATATGACAGTGCTGCAGAAATGTGCTGAATGTGAAGCTTTTAGAGCACACGTCATAACAGATGTTCTAGTTATGGCAAGCATAAACTGCAGGTAGATGACAATAGAAAAGATGAATATAGTTTGTAATACATGGGTTAAGCACCAAACTCAT